>PVJH01006286.1:0-103210 GCA_004026705.1 Nesogale talazaci
GTATTTTTTTCTGTGATCTTAAGATGTGTCTCCTGTAGGCAGTAGATTGAGGGGGAATGTTTTCTAAGTCAGTCTATTAATTTCTATCTCTTAAGGCCTGAGTTTAATCCATTAATATTTAGGGTTATTACATCTATCTGTGCACTCTGTGTTGTCATTTTATCACTCTTGGCTTGAATGTCTTTCAATTTCCATGGGTTGTGTCAATGTCTGTTTGTGGTTCCTTCTTGCCTTTCTTCCATCTCTGAGCCAGAGTTATCTTGGGGACTGTTATCCCTTTGACTGTTTCTGGGTAGATTCATTCTGCATGTGTTAGGTCGTTGTTGTTGTTCTTCTCCCAGTGGGTCGGTGAGAATCTTTTGTAGGGCTGGGTTCCTTTTGGCATATTCTCTGAGATTTTCCTTGTCTGAAAAGACTCTTACTTCTCCATCAAGTTTGATAGATAACTTGGCTGGATAGAGTATTCTTGGGTTTGCATGATATTCCTGCAATTTTCGGAATATGCTGCTCCACTCTCTCCTCTTCTTCATAGTTTCCATTGATAGGTCCGAGCATATTCTTATCTGTTTGCCTTTATATGTGATTGCCCTTTTTACCCTAGCTGCTCTCATAATTTTCTCTTTCTCTTCATAATTGGATAGTTTAACAGCTATATGTCTTGGTGCTTTCTTCTTTGGCTTTAGTCTAGCTGGTGTTCTTTCCGCCTCCTGTATGGTTATATGGTTTTCATTCATTAAGCTAGGGAAGTTTTCCTCTAAGCATTCCCTCACTATTTTGGATGTTGGTTTTCTTGATGCCTCATCCTCCGGCAGACTGATAATCCTAATGTTGTTTCTTTTCATAGTATCAGCCAGGCAGCTAATATTTTCTTCTGCTTCTCTCATAGACTTGTTAGATTTTTTTCTCCCACTTATTAATTTCTACTTGTGAGTCCTCTAGGTCACTTGTCCTGTTTTCTGCCTCCTCCATTCTCTGGCCGAAATCTGAGAGTTTACTACTAGTTTTTGTTAGCTCACTCTTTAGTTCTTGGATTTCCCTTTGGTGCATGGCCTTTATCTCCTGTATCAATTCTTCTTTCTTCTTTAATGCATCGCTCAAGAGCTGCATACAAGTTAGTAACATCTTGAAGATTTCTCTCTGTGGTTGATCGATCTCCGCATTTTCTATGACTGCTGTTAGGTCCAGCTGATCTCCTTGCATCGGATCCAGTTTCTCTTTTCTTGATACTGTGGAAGCTGCTAGCTGTTTTTTTGTTTGATTTATTCGTATTAGGTGGCATTTTCTTTGGTGTTTTGTGGCCCTGGGGTCTCTCTTTAGGAGGCTGGTCTTATATTACAGCTTCCCTCAGGAACTGTTTGCACCTAGGCCTTGCAGATCTGATGGAGTGTGTTGGCTGAGCAGGGGAGTGGGTTTAGGGGGTGGGTTGGGGGTTGGGTGATCTGTTCTTGGCTAGGGGCACTTGCCAAGGATAGTTGGGAAAAAATCCTCTAGTACTCTGGGGTGGGGAGGACCGGCTGGCTGTTTACCCAGTAGACAATGTAAAGTGGACCTCTCTGTTGCGGGTCTTGGGGCGGGTGCGCTGAACCGGCAGTGCCTGTGAGGAGTGCCGCGACTGTGGGGAGTGTGGGCGTTCCTTTCGCTACTGTTAGAGAGTGTGACCCAGGTGGGCAGGGCTGGGTTTAGGGGATGGCTTGATCTTATCCTGGGCAGTGGTGGCGCCCTTAAGGTGCGCCCGAGGTGCGGGCCTCCGGGGTTGGGGAGGGGCTGGCCCACCGTTGTGCTTGGGGCACAGGAGTCCCTGGGGCTGGGGAGCGAGAGGTGTGGGTCTGCATGGAGTGTCCCCTGGGCACCCTGGGCACCTTGGGGTGGGGAGGACTGGTGAGCGATTGCGCGCACGGTCGCTGATTAACTGCGCATCCCACATCTCAGGGTCGCAGAGCAGCGCCCTGGGTCCCACCGGCACAAAGAACCCGCGTCTGGGCCAGTGGCGTCTGTGGGGAGCGCGGGCGTGCCGGTCGCGCCTGCTCCTGGTTCAGAGGAGGGCTCTGAGCGTTCCTGGAGTCACAAAACCCAATTTGAGAGCCCCACCTTTCCCCGTGTCACCCCCATTCACCGATCCCCAGGATCTCTGGGTGTGGGCTTCCTATCTGGCAGCCATCTTCCCTCCGTCTCTAGATGATTAGATCTTAAAAAGAAAGAAAATCACATGGCATTTTGCACATTTCATACCCTTGTTTTGTGCTATTCAAGGTTCATCTACACACATATTAAAAAATAATAACCCCCCACATTTTTGAAACATATTTGTAGATGTTACATTATGTATATATCCCTGGTTACATAGTGGTTAGAGACGGGCTGCTAACTGCAAGGTCAGTGGTTCAAAACCACCATCCAGCTCGAAGGTAGAAAGATGGAGCTTTCTCCTCCTTCAAAGAGTAACTGTCTCAAAAACTAATGGAACCAAATATATCCTGTCCCATCGAGTCATGATCAGTCCTAAGTTACTCAATGGCAGCGAATTTGGAGCTTTTTTATATGCATACAAATCCATGAAATTATTAGTTACACAGACTTCTGTTTATCAGATGTAGCCAAGAGCATACTTTGAATTTTAGTTGATAGATTGAATACTTTCAAAGAAGTCTTTTAAATATATTTTTCTTAGCTTTTTGATAAACCAGTGACTAAGTGAATATTTTGATAGTTCTGATTTTTTCTCCCCATTATTTTAAGTAAGAGCATAAAGAAAAAGGTGAAGGAATTAGAGTGAAGTTCCAAAGATTTACATATGTATGAAGATGAAGCACCTGATTTCAACTGATTTTGAGAGCATAATTTCAAGAACAGTTTCTCTATACCTAAAGTTGTGGCATTAATCTTTCTGCTAATTTGGATTGCAACTGTATCCTTGATGTAAATTCTAAAAATGTCTTAAGGATACAAAGTGACACTGAATACAAATCCAGTTAGAGATTGACCACAATCAATTTTCTTTACTAGTAGTAATTTGTCTGATTTTGCAGTCCTTTGGAAAAAGGGGAATATTAAAAAAGAAATATAATTTTAATAAAGCAGAAATATCTTTATATTAGTTTTTCCTAAGATAGCTCAACAAGGTGATTAGTGTGTTTAGAAGGACACTGAAAGTGTCAATTCATAAATTGATGTAGTTCTCAAATAGTGTGAACCTGTACAATGTGGGAAGAAAATTTTATATTCTTATTCAAAACATTTTCACCACTGCCACCAAAATTGATGCTGCAATTTTCTGCATGATTCATATTTTCTGAGGAGATCTATAATATATCATGCTTACGGTTAAAGTAGATTATATAGCATTTTCCCCTTCCTTTCCTCTCTCCTAGTTCCTCATTCTTTGTTTGAGAGAAGTTCAGAAAAGGTAGTCAGGTAAAAAGAAAAACTAATAGGGACATGTTAAATACTGGCTACATTTTGAGTAAAAGATTGAATCAGTTTTCAGTTCATTCTATTTAAATCACATCTGTCCCTAGAAAAAGGGAATTAAATTCAAGAGTTAAAGGATTGGCAGAGATTCATTCTATCATTGGATTTTAAAGCCTTGATCTTTTTTTTGTTTGGTTGGTTGGGTTTTTGTTTTGTTTTGTTTTGTTTGGGCATCAGTGTTCTCTGGTGATGGGAGTAGGAGGCCTAGCCCGACTGTTGGAATTGAACCTACATCCCAGTGGGCCGCATTCCTGCACACAACCACTATGCCACCGGGGCTCAGCTCAAATGTTTTTGATTTATTTGTTTTTTGTGTGGGCATCATTGCCTCTGGTGGTCGTGGGCGCTACCCAGTGTTCCTCCTGAGAGCCGCCGCTGGATTTGAACCGCCAAGCCTACGGCTGCAGTCCCGCACTCAACCACTCATGCCACCGGGTCTCAGCCTTGAAGCCTTTCATCTTGTCCAGGTTGACTAGAGAAACAAATCCAGGGACACTCATATTTTGGTAAGAGAGAGCTTTGTATCAAAAAGCAACTGCATATTGAGAAAACATCCTAGTGTAGTCCAGATAAAGTCCAATATTACCCTATCTGTCCAATATTAGTCTTTAAATTCCTCTTCAGACTGAAGTAGCACATGCAATGATGTAGACTGCAGGAAGTTTTATGGATCCAGTGATGGTGGAAGCATGTCAGCACTGGCACAGGTCTCCACAGGGCTCCTCTAGCTCACTGAGAATGGCTCTTCAACAGGAAGGTGTAACAGCGAAAAGGAGTTCCCAGAATCCTCAAAAGAAGACCAGGCCCACAATGAGGCTGTAACCTAGTTATCAGGATAGACTCCAACCCTTCACTCTTAATACCCTCAAGTTGACATAAGATTATACAACTATCACATCTTGTTTATAATAATGGGGGAAATTACTATACCTTTTTTCTTTAAAAATTAAACATAACTTCAATTACTTTGCTATATGTATTTAAATGGTATATATAAAGGTGTGATCTGTGAAGGCCTGGGTCAGTGGCCTAATGGCTGACAAGCTGGACTAGTAACCAAAGGTAGCAGTTCAAAGTCATCAGTCACCAAGGGAGAAAAAGAATGCTTTCTACTCCCATGAAGTTTACAATCTCAGAAGGCTGGTCTACTCTAGTCTGTAGAGTAGCTAAGAGGCAGGATTGATTTCACAGAAGTGACTGGAAATGACACTAAAGACCCTTACAGAGAAAGCTCTGAAGATCGTCTTCAGAAAGGTCACAGTCATTGAAAAGTCAATGGAGCTCAAGTCTCTGAAATCCATAGGGTTGCCTCTCACGAGCTGGAACTTCCTGAACAGCAACGGCTTAGTTTTTTATATAAAGTTATAAAAGATTTTGCATAAGCCATCCATAGAAGACAGTCTTATTACCTTAGTCTCTCTGCCTTTGCTTAAGGAAATGGAATACAAGTACAAGTAGGCCTATCTCTAGTCTACTTTCACTTCTATTTATGATCATTCTTAGTCTTTCTCTCTTTTGCACGCATCTTGGCTTCCATTTCATTAAGTTGTCAGTGTCAAGCTGAAAGGACCTCTTCCTTATCTGAGCTGATAGATAACAGTGAGGATTGCTCCCTTGTGTCTGCATCTTACAGTGAAGAGGCAAGATTGGGAAACAGATTTATAACAATACATGAATGCACTGAATTAGAAAAGACAGTTTCAGAGCAAGGACATGCTTTTTTTCCCCCTCTGATGCACATTCTACCAAGATACTTCAAATACACTGTATTAAAGCTTTACAAGTTTTGAAAGCTTTTCTAACCTCCTTCTTTGGTGGTTTTTGTGGCTGTTGCCTCTGTTTTGTGTATTGGTTTTTACTCTGTCATAGCAGCCTCCTTTCTAGACAGCTGTCTTAGGAAGAGGATTCTAAATAATGACCCCTTTCTCTTAAATTCTAAATGCTAAACTTATCATTTAAAAAAGATCTTATAAAAAAGTAAATCTGCATGTCAGCATAGCAACCTCCATCCATCAGTGAAGAATAAAAGTGCCATCTCACAAAGACTTTAAAAATAAATTTTAAAAATATAGATTCTCATTCATTTGAATGAAATTAAAATAAGCTGACATGACCTATCTTCAATTTAGATATCAATATTTGTAGCCACAATAATGAAATAATTGACACTTAACTCTTATTTTACTTTTGTACTAATATACCCGTTTTTAACTGGTTTGAGCTGATTCTACTACATGACAGGCTTATATACAGCAGAGCTAAATGTAGCCCACTCTTTCTTCATCCACTCAACTGGCAGCATGTCCAAATCCCTTTTGTTGGCTA
Source organism: Nesogale talazaci (assembly GCA_004026705.1). NCBI lineage: Eukaryota > Metazoa > Chordata > Mammalia > Afrosoricida > Tenrecidae > Nesogale > Nesogale talazaci. Next base: position 5,794 of record PVJH01006286.1, read on the forward strand.
CAACAACTATTCATCAAGTTGAGGATTCCCTAAATGATACTTGAATAAACAGATTTGTTTTGATAAAGTTTTTCAAGGAATTGACTTTTTTAAGTGGATTTCCTGACTTTTCTTCCTTTTCTCCTTTTCTTCCTGTCTTACTTTAGAAACTGCAATGAAGCCTATTGCATCAGAGTAGCACACAATCCACCACAGTATAACAAAGTATTATCTCTGTCTAAGTCGTAGGGTTATTAAGTTCCTATGCATAAATTATACAATAGAAATTTTATTTGCCAATTTTATTCACCAGGTATCCTATCCCACTAACCCAGAACAAATTTGATGGCTGGGAATTTTTTTAATTCCACATGCACTTATGCTATAGATATTGAACAGACTTCACCAGACCATCAAGATTAAGATGGCTTAGGGGAAAAAAGTTAACTCATTCCAAATATCAATCAACAGCAACTAGATGAATCATTTTGATGCAAAGTGCAACAGATCCTTAGAATGATAGAATGATGTAAGAAAAAAAAATGGTGTAAGATTGGAAGGCATTTTATCCATTGTGATTGGGGTCATGTTAAGAAAAGGATCAACTTGACAACAGCTATCAACAATAACAAAATTGTGATTTTGGAAAGAGGTAGCTGCTGGATACTTGTTGGTGAGTGAATAGCATTTTCCCTATTCCAAAAAAATAAAGACAAAGTGAAAGAACCAATACTTGAGCAATAACCAACTGGAAATAGTGCTAAATAAACGGAGCAATGTTTTTACATTTCATCATATCAAAAGCCTGGTGCACTTTTTAATATTACTGCTATTATTTTCTGGCCAGTTGATCACAACTCAAAGTGACCTCATCACATGACAGAGTAATACTGCTTTTAATGGTTTCTAGGTTGTTTCTTTATGCAAGTGGATTGATCACCCATTCCTTCTCTACTTCATCCAAGGGTTGGGTTCAAACTCCCAACCCCTGAAAGTGAAAACAAACAAACAGACTCCTAAATCCTGTGTACAAGAGAGGAAAATAAGATTTCAAGAACTGTGTAAACAACTAGGAAGTATCATCTGGCAGTGATGTAGTCCTGTGTCTATTTCATGATTGGGAGTCTAGAGGTGGAGTCTAGCCTGTCAATCTGGAGATAGCTAATGAGGCTCTGTGGGGACATGTCTTTCTCCTGAGAATTCTGAGAAGCCTCATGGTATTTCCGAGTTAGAAAAAAGAAACTTGACTCAGTCTCTGGGAGGTGAACTACTGATAAAATGAAATGATAGCATCCTGATTCTGGAGAATGGAGAAGCCAGAGGAGAGGCCACATGGGCTTGCCCTGATGAAGCCAAACCTCTGTGGCTGAAGAAGCCATGTGGAGACTCCTGCCAGTGCTGAGATGCTTCTACTGCCACTGCATGCTACTGATGGACCCTGAGCGCTGGAAGCAAGGAAACATGGGGAGACTCCTGTCAGTACTGGCAGGCTTCTACTGCCACCTGACACATAAGCCAATACAACCCTTGGCCTGTGATTGTTGTGGTGTCACTGCATGTGCTTTGTGAGTTGGAAGGATACTTTATAGACTGGTTTCAGACATATGGGCTAATACGGGACTTAATGATGTTGGACTGGAGTGGGTTGGGATGCTTTCTCAATGTTCCATTCCTCTTGCCTTTCCCTTATATCCATATGCGTGTTTATGAATTTGTTTCTCTAGTCTATCTTGACTAACACATATTATATCCATTTGTTGAGTATAATTCTTTCCCCACTATATTTTAATCTCTAAGAATGGTACAGTTATATGCTCAGAATGTCCCAAGCCATTAAATTCACTAAATTAATGGGTCCATGAATGCTTCTAAGACTATTCACTTATTATTATATTATCCCTTCACTTTTGTAGGCAAAGAAAAGTGTACAAATGTTTGGAGGCTAAGTAGGGCATGATTGATGCTTTTAGAGATCTAAAAGCTTTAGCTAAACCTAAACATTTGTTTCTTATTTTTAAATTCCCAAATGTAATATAACACATTTTTACCCCTTAAATTTTATCTCCATTATATAGTAAGACAGAAGTCCATTATATATTATTAGATGTCTTCTTGAAAATGTGATTTTAAAAGTAAAGAAAATTTCAATTTTAGGATAGTCATATGCTATATGTATAATCATGAAGAAATAAAAATATGAAAGTTCTCCTAAGAGTAACATTTCACAAAGCAATATCTCTATGTAAGTTTATTTATGGTAAGGTTTAAATTGAGTTGCTAGGTATGGTCTCTATATATCATGTATTCAATAAATGTCAGTATCATTTTCCTTGCCCAATTTTTAAATTAAATTCCTTTATTATTTATCATGAGTTGATATTTCTTTGTTACATTTCCTGCAAATAAGATCATTCCATGTAAAGCAATTATTAGTGTAGTGTATAAATTCTTAGTGTTATAAAATAGAATCATTTGATACATAAAATGTGCTTAAAATTGAACTTAAGATTAACTTTTAGGGCTGAGCCCTGGTGGCTCAGTGGTTGTTCACGGCACTGCAGCCCACTGGGATGGAGGTTCAATTCCAGCTCCACAGGAGCAAAGGCTGGGCCTCCTCCTCCCCCACCAGAAGGCAGTGATGCCACCCCCCAAAAAAAGAAAAAAGATGAACTTTTAGTCATATAATTCCACAATTTATGTGCTAGTCTTTCAAAAATAATTTTCATGTTGAAAGTAACACTGCCAGTGTTTCAAGTAGTTACACCACTAGTAAGTATTATACACCGTATAAAGCAATGATGTACAGGATTCAGCAGAGCTTTCAGACTGTACTAAATTGGGGAGCTGGATCTGGTGGTTTTCTCTGGAAAATCTAACCAGTAAAAAGATGGATAACAGGAGAATCTTGTCTGATATAGTGCCAGAAGAGGAGCTCTTTTGGATGGATGACCCTGAAAATACAACTGCGAAAAAACTGTCTCTTAAATGAATTATATCTTAGTGACATGGATACAGTAAATTTTTCAGGACTCTAGTTGATTGATGTGGCCCAAACCAAACATTTCTAAACGTCCATTAATAGTTGAAATGTAGCATACTTGAGGACTGAACAGGCAAATTAATTTTTTTCAAAAATGAACCCATCTCCTAGGCAATAAAGACCTGAAATGGGCTAGCATGAGCCATTATAAACCAAAAAAATAATATCATCTACTATGCTGGGAATGACAAATTCATTGAAAGAAAGATGATCTGAAAACTATCCTGAAGAAAAATGTTGTTAATCTGACTATTAATAGAAAGAGAAGTTAATAGGACTACTGTTCAAATATTTATACCAACTATAAATTCCAAAAATGGAAAAAATGAAGATTTTTACTAACTTCTGAAGTCTGAATTTGACCAAACATGCAATCGATATACATTGGAAAATATGACCGTCATGATTTTGAACAAGGATCTCTAGAGAAACAAAACCAGAACACTTTTGATTTTATATACATATATACACACACATATACATATATTTGGATATAGATATAGATATTCTATAGATATATAGAAATATATAGCGCAAAGGAAGATAAGAGGTAAATAGTCCATATAGCAGTACAGAGTGCTCAGTTCAATTCACTTCTCTGAAACATTTAATATACTGAAAGTCCTTTAACTCGTAAGGGCTGCTGTGTCCAAGGTCAAGGAAGCAGATAGCTGAGTCTTCCATACAGTAATGTAGTCACTCTGGCCATAGGAAGATACAGCAGGCCAGGTCACTAACAGTCAGCTAGATGACAGAATCTGACAGTCCCAAGCTCAAGCTATGTACACAACAGCAGTCAGGTGAAGCAGATCAAAGAAATCTCAAGCTCTAGTGACACAGTCCACAGGTTGGGTGTTCTATAGGTAGTTTAGGTCACAAGCTGAGGCAGAAAACTAGCTGAAGTAGCTGCACACTGGTCTGATTACTAGAAAGCAAGAGAGAAAAAGGCGAGACTTGTGAGCCATTTATCTGTTTGCCCTCCAATCAAACAGCAACCTTACTAATCACACATATTTTTACTGGTCAGATTGACACAATAAGCCTGCTTATGACAGTGCTATAAATGGTACATGATAGAATTTTGCAAGAACAGTGACTCATTCATGGTAATTTCTTTTTTCAACAACAAAAATGGTGGCTATACATTTGACTTCTCGAGAGGGAATACACATAAATAAAATTGACTACATCTATGGGAGGAGGGAACGAAGACACGGTCTCAGCAACTACTATCAGTCTAGAGGCCAACAATGTAAGTCCAGGTAGACTAGAGAAACAAATTCAGAGACACTCTTATGTGTTTAACACAGAACTTTATATCAATGAGTATTTGCATATTAAGAATTTGCATATTGCCCAGTCCACATCAAGTCCATAAGTCCGACATTAGCCTACATGCCCAATGTTAGCCTATAAATTCCTTTCCAGACTCATGAAACCCATGCAATGATGAAAAATGAAGGAAGATGGCAAGCCAGTGGGTGGAAAGTCTTGTGGATTCAGTGGAGGCGGATGCATCTCAGTGCTGTCTGGGGTCTCTACATGGCTTCTTTAGCTCCAGGGCCCTGTCTCCTTCAGCATAACTCCACATGGCTTGACAACAGAAATGTCTTCAAGGGAGAGAGAGTATCTGGCCTCCAGTGAGCAGTTTATCTCTGTAGTGCCTCCAAATGAGGTAATCAAGCTGTGACTTGATTTAAATACTAATCTCCACCCCTTCACTTTTTATAGTATCAAGTTGACACCAGATTTTGTAATTTCTACACCAACTATGAAACCAAGCATCAATTGCTCAGACATAGCTACAGGTTGAAGTTAAAGAAAATGAAACAAGCCCATGAAATCCAAAAACCAACTTGAGTACATCCCACATGAATTTTGAGACCCTCCCACAAAAAGATTTGACATATTGTACACTAATAACAAAAGACCTGATGATTTGTGGGACAGCATCAAAAATTTCATACAAGAAGACAGCAAATGTTCATTTAAAAAACAGGAAAGAGATAAAAGTTAAAAATAAATATCAGAAGAGATGCTGAAACTTGGTCTTAATGGTAGAGTATCAAAGGCAAGTGGAAGAAAGGGTGACATCAAAGAGTTGAACTGAAAATTTCATAGGACAGCTTGAGAAGACATAGTCAAATTTATAATGACATGTGTAAACACCTAGACTTTTAAAACTAAAAGGAAAGGCAGCACTCAACATATCTTAAATGGAAAAACTTCAAGTCTTAGAGAATAATCAAGTCTTATGATGGAATACTTAGAAATTCTACAAAGTACTGAATAATCCAGGAAGAATCAAAATAAGAAGGAAACAACAGAGAGACACTTTGGTAATTACATAATTTGGTGTCAATTTGAGGATTCACTGTGAAAGTGTAAAGTCTGACTTGTCCATGAGACCTCTTTGTGGGGATGGTCTTCTCCTGAAAATTCTGGGAATGCAGTAGTTCCTCCTTAGAGGTGGACAACTCTCTCTGCTCACAACCTGAGAGACGCTCTAATGACAAGAAACATTGACATACCCTGATGCAACTAGACCTCTAGAACTGGAGAAGCCACATATAGATCCCTGCCAGCACTGAGATTCTTACAATACCACATGATCCAGAAGACTTCCAAACCACGGGGCTATGATCCTTATGCATTTGACATCATTGCATATGTTTTGTGAGTCTGAAGCAGACTTTACAGATTGATATCAGACCTAGGAGCTAATATTGGACTTATGGACATGGTCTGGACTGAGCTGGGATGTGTACTCAATATTCAGTTGCTCTTGCATGTATACACATAGGAATGTGTCCATGAAATTGTTTGTCTAGTCTACCTGTAATAACACAAACACTTTACTAAAAATGATTAGTCAATATTCTACTTTCAAGGGGTATCATATGAACAAGGACCAATGGTACCGAAGGAAGAAGCTGAAGCTGCTTGAAAAGCAAGACTCCAGGAATTGATAGGCTACCAATTGGAATGTTTCAACAAACTGATGAAGCATTGGAAACACTCATTTGTTCATTCAGGAAATTTAGAAGGCAGCTTCTTGGACAACTGATTGGAAAATATCTATATTTGTGCCTATTCCAAAAAGATTACACAGCAATGAATAAAGTATCCAGCAACATAATTGATATTGTATGCAATTAAAATTTTGCTGAAGCCCAACCAATAGAGAGTATAGCATAAAAGTACATTGACAAGTGGCATCTAGAAGTTCAATGCAGATTCAGAAGAGGTTATGACACAAGGGATTTTATTGCTGATGTTAGATGGACCTTGTTCAGAGCAAAGAGAAACAGACAGATGTTTATTTGTGTTCCCTTGACCATTAAAAGGCATTCCACTGTGTGGATCATTAAAAAAATGAAAAATCTTGAGAATAATGAGAATTCTAGAACACTTAATTGTGCTCATGCAGAACCTGTTCATAGACCAAGAGGCAGTAATGTAGACAGAATAAAGGGATTTAACATGGTTCAATATCAGGAAAGGTATGTGTTAGGGCTATCTATTTTAACCATTATTTCTCAATCTATGTGCTCAGCAAATAATCCACAAAGCTGAAGTGCATCAAGAAACATGCAGTATCAGGATTGAAGGAAAACTTATTAAGAACACAAGATAAATGAATAGCACAGCCCTTTCAAATATGAATTGGAATTCAATGAAAGAAATCAAAAGTCCCCAATAGGGAGCATTATGGTAAACTGAGAAAAGTTTGAAGTGGTAGATGATTCTACCATAGATGAATAAATAACCAATGTTTATGAAAGCTTTAAATCTGTAAAGCAAAAAACAAACAAACAGTAAAGCAATATTCATTAAAGAAGTAAATAAATCAAAGGATGTCTTGCATTGGGTAAATCTGCTGCAATCAAAACTCTTTAAAATGTTGAGGAGAAATGATATCCTTTTTAAGACTGGGGTGCATCTGACCAAAGCCATGGTATGTAGGGTTATCTCATATGCATTTTAAAATTGACCATTGACTATGAAGACCAAAGATAAATTGATATTTTGAATTGTTTTTCTGGCAAAGAATACTGAAAGCATGATGGACTAGCAAAAGGATGAACACATCTATCTTAGAAGAAAGGTAGTCAGTATTTTCCTCACATTCAAAGATAGACAAGCTTCATCTTTCAGAATTTGGACATGTTTTTAGGAGTAACTAGTCCCTAGAGAAGGGCATAGTGTTTGGTAATGGGAGGGAGTGAACCAGAGAGAAGAGGAGAGGAAGTCCTCAATAAGATGATTGACATGGTAGCTGCAATAATGGGTTCAAAGCATAAGAACAATTGTGAAGATGGTATATACTCAGGGGGTGCTTTGTTTTAGCATACCTAGGGTTGGTGGAAACCCATTTTCTTGCACCTAACAGCATCATACAAGTAGACTTCATGTGATAAAACATACAGGTCCAACTACAACCCAGGAAACCGATGATGGAAAAGTTCAATATCATCTGTTAGAACAAAGACACCAATGATGTGCAGAATATCCCATACATTATTCATATGCAAATTCCATATGGAGCAGAAGAAACAACTTTGAATATATTCCACCTGAATTTGGAGACTGTGTTAGTCTGGGTAGACTTGAGAAACAAATTTATAGACACGCATATGTATATAAGGGAGAGGTTTATATCCAAGAGGAATGGAACATTGAGAAAGCATCCCAACTCAATCCCATCCAAGCCCACAAGTCCGATATTAGCCTATATGTCTGACACCAGTCTATAAAGTCTTCTTCAGACTCACAAAGCACATGTAATGATTCCAGGACAATCACAGGCCAGTGGGTGCAGAGTCTTGTGTATCCTGTGGTGCTGGAAGCATCCCAGTGCTGGCAGAGGTCTCTCCGTGGCCTCCCATGCATCTCAGCACTGGAAAGAGCCTTCACATGACTTCTCCAGCCCCAGAGGTCTGGTTCCACCAGGGTAAGTCCATGAGGCTTCTCCTCCGACTCCTCCAGGACCCAGGGTCTAGCAACATGCTGCCATCTTGTCTTGTCAGTAGAGCATCTCCAAGAGACTGATTTGAGAGTCACTTCCACAGGGGAAATATCCCAAGATTTCCCAGAATTTTCAGAGAAAGTCATGCCCACACAGAGTTCTCATTGGTTATCTCCAGATTGACAGCCTAGACTCGACTCCTACACTCTTAATCAAATTGGCACCAGAGTACATGACTGCCACAGAGACCATCTCAAAAATGGATATGAATGCGCTTTCTTGTAAACAGAGTACGTTGTGGGTTGGATTACTGTAGCTTTAGTTATGTTAAAATATGAATGAAAACTTGTTATCTGACCTCCCTTCTTTTCCTTGCTTATTTGCTGATCTCTTTTTTCAATTGGTTTTTCTCTGTTTTATTTGTCCCCATTTTTGTGATGTTTTTCTTTGCTTTTTGTTTTGACTTTGTGTATTATTCTGTACAATCCAGGATATATAAATCTGACTGTTATTGGGCTAATAGTTTTGTAGGGACATGATAAGAAAAGGTGTGTAAGTATAAGGAACAGTAAATAGTCTAATATTGATTGTGGTGATGATTGCACAACTTTTTTAAATGATTGAACAGATGCATTATATAATATGTGAAGCATATGTCAATAAAATTGTTCCCAAAATAGATCTGGGACACTGAGCTCTAGCAATGTAGACCAGAAGACTTATGACATGACATCAGGTCATCCTGCATGAAAAAAGAGAAAGGTCATTAAAAAGAAAAAGACAGATGAATGTGAGAAGAAGCTTGCTCATAAATGTAGAGTACCTTTTTTTAAAAGGAAGAAGAGAAGAATTAAAATAGCTACACAAAAGATTTCTAAGGAAAGCTAGAAGAGGCAGTGTGATAGTTTAATGTCCAAAGTTATAAAGTTGGAAATCCAAAAAGACAGAGCACTCACAATTTATCTAGCTGAAAGACGTCCTCCTCTTTATTGCCATCAAGTCAACTAGAAGACAGGATCACACTGTTCCTGTGCATTTCTGAGATTGTCACTCCCTCTTACAGAGAACCTGGTGGTTTTGAGCGCTGCACTGTGCCACCAGGGCTCCTCATGGATGCTTCACTGAAGGCATTGGTGAAAAACCAAGTGACAGAAACTGACAGAATACCAAATGAAGTGCTTCAACACAGGATACAATGATGGAAGCATTTTGTCATCTATGCAAAAAACATGAAGGCACTTAGGAGGCCAATCAACTAGATGAAATTTATCTGTGTGCTCATTACAAAGAAAGATGATCAATTGAATACAGACATTATTAAGCATTATCATTCATATCATAGACAAGTAAGGTTATACTGAAGATATTTTTTTAAATGGTTGTAGTCATAAAACGACAGAAAATTGCTGGGTATTCAAGCTTCGTTAATTCAATTCAACAATTGAATTGTTGCCATCAGATGGGTCTTGACTAAAATCAGGGAAAACTAAACATGCTTACCTATGTGTATTGAAAATACAAAACATTTTTAGTCATAACAAATTGCATATGACAGGATGAAGAATGAGAATTCTAAAACACTGAACTCATTGGGAGTCAGTACATAGAACAAAGAGCCACTCACACAGGGCAATGGCATACTGAATGGACTCAAGTCAGGAAAGGTTTGTATTTTGACTCCATCTGACTGCTGAACTATGTGGAAAAGAGCCTGGCATCAGATTTGGAGCAAGATTCCTTAACAGGGTAAGACATATCGATAACACATTGCTTCCTGCTGAAAGTAGAGAGGATTAGCAGACATACTGATGAAAACCAAAGACTACTGCCTTCGATACGGATTACACAGGAAAATGAAAAAAATCCTCATAACCAAACAATAAGCAAAGCCATGATAAAGGAATCAAAAATTGAAATTTTCAGGGATTTTCAGTTGTTTGAATCAACAATCCATACCATGAAAGCAGCGGTCAAGAACCCAAATGATGTTTTGAGAAAATCTGCACAAAATTTCTTCAACGTTTTGAAAGATAAAGATATATTCTGAGGACTGAGGTATTCTTGACCAATGCTTGACCACTTTCAAAAGTCTAGTAGGCATACAAAATCTTGAAAATGATTAAAAACAATTGCATTAAGATGAATTAATTTGAATTATGACATTTGAGAAATAATGAGTGTATCATGAGCTTTCAGAAGAACTTTTTGAAATAAGTACAACAAAAATGTTCCTTAGCGGTGAGAATGGCTAGACATGCCATAATGTGCTTTGGATATGGTATGAGGAGGACATTTGCTTGGTAAGATAGAAGCAGCATAAAAAAGCTATCATCTAAAATTGAAGGCAGCATTAGTATCAGAGCCTAAGACTGGAGAATCTGGTTTGCAGAAGGCTATGTCTGACAGAGGGATCCCAAGATTTATTTGTGTAACTATTCAGAAAATAAATCTCCAGTGAACTCCCTCCATCCACAGTTGAGGGCCAGGAGAAAAGTGATCACTAAACAGAGTGCTTTGGTAAATTGAGCACAGCAGTCAAAGGCAGACGGCTGAATTGAACAGCTCCAGCTTGTCAGCAGATTTCTCCTAGGATGCATGCTGGGCCTGATCTGGTTTCCAAAATCTTGTGTGTGAGGGAATTCGATTGTTTGGTTTTGTTTTTGATTGCACATAGTAGGGGGTATCTTGGGAGTGTTATATCTTGGAAATCACCCTCTTGAAGTTGCACATAGGTGTTTTTTTTTTTTCCATTTTCGTGGGTATGAAAACATTATTGAAGAACTTATAAACTCAGCAAGTGGAATAAGGATTTGGGTGGAGGGAGACACTGGATGAGGGGTAATGAAAATCACCCCTGGCAGGATGAGGGGTGATGAAAATCATAATGGTAATCAATGCTTCATTAATATCCCCTGAAACTCTAATCCTTCATTTCATAAATATACTTACTAAAGATCATAGGGGTTGTTGTTTAACACATGCTCATGGGCACTTAATTGTTATTATTACAAATAATGTGCTTCTACGATAACTGCTTTCAGGAAGACTTTTCTTTCCAAGAAACTTCCTTTGAAATTTTTTTATCTATCAAAAGGGTGAAAGCATCTTTTCTTTCAGAAAGTTATTGATTATATATTTTGTCCCTTTTAACTAATGCATCAGGATAATTCAGAAAATATTCTTCTATGAAGAGGGTTATTTTAGATAAACAGTTTTCAAGGGCTGAGCCCCGGTGACGTAGTGGTTGTGCGCGGGACTGTGGCCCACTGGAACGGAGGTTCAATTCCAGCAGTGGGGCTGGGACTCCTACTCCCACTGCTGGAGAGCAGTGATGCCAAAAAAAAAAAAGAAAAGAAAAGAAAAACAGTTTTCAAACATTGTTTATCTATTATTTGGCTTATCTGAAAATTTGTGTTGTTAAGGGCTACAAAAATTCTGGTTTTACTTTTCCCTAAAATGTGAGACTTCTGACTAATATTGGCAACTAGAAACTGATGCTTTAAACAATCCAGGTGATGATATTTTAAGCATTAAATGTGTCTGAGTAAGATTCACAAATTATAAATAATATCTAATATGTTAAATATTTATATGCATATATTGTTATATATCAATAGAATATATTAAATATCTTTTAAATGAGCTAATAGAGAATGACAGAAAAAATAGAGGGAAAGACAGTCACAGAAGACAGAGAGAAACAGAGACAGACAACAGTATTTAAACTTGAAGTTCTAGCTTGAAAATCAATGCAATGGGTTTTTAGACCTAAGAAGTAACAAATTATATTTTTGTTATTCCTGATAGTTTGTGTTGAAAATTTGTAATTTGAAATCACTTCATGTGATTATGAAAGCTAGTCAATGAATAAGGACAAACAGAAAAATTGATGCTTTTAAATTATGATGCTGGCAAAGAATCTTGAAAGTACCCCAGACTCCAGAAGAATAAATGAAACTGTAGAGCCAGAATGTTCCTTCAAAATAAGAATATCAGACTCCTCTTGTACTTTTGACATGTTCAAGGAGAAAACAGTTCCTAGGAAAGGGTTTAAATTTTGATATGAAGTCAGAAAAAATAGGCAGACCATCAATGAGATAGATTTATTCAGTGACTACAAAAATGGGCTCAAACATAACAACCATATTCAGAACAGCTTATGACAAGTCATTGGTTCATTCTATCATTGCATGGACTCAATATGGGTTGGAACTAACATGATAGTACCTGACAACAACAATAACAACAACGGCAAAGTGTTAGTGGGTACAAATGATTGCATTGTTTATATTTTTCTAAGAAATATTATTTATTGTGATAGTCACATAATTTCACATCAGCTTGATATATAATTGTGTAAGGATGGAGTCTAGCCTATGAGTCAGGTCCCAGCCAAATGATACCTCCTTGTGGGCATGGCTTTCTCATATGGAGGATCCTGGGAGCCTCCTTCTCTCTTTCTGCTTTCACCTTTCCTGCTAGCAGACCCTGGTTGGAGTGAGCCCCATAACGTAGCCATCTACAAGAAGCACCCACCAGCTTGTGATACCTTTGCATTCTGCATCATCGCTTGTGACTGTGTGAGTCTGACTGGGGACTTATAGGAACTTATAGACTAGTATTGGATTTGAGAACTTGAGTTGGACCTGACTGGGATGTTTTCCTGCTATATAAAGCTTTTGATATAAAGTTATTTCTTCACATATATATGTCACTGAATTAATTTCTCTAGTCAACCTGGCGTAACACACCTATATCTGAGAACACTTGGAGAAGTTTTATTTTTATATTGAGAAAAGAATCAGATATCCTGAAAGGGAATTTCATGATTTATGAAGAATTGGCCTTAACTATCATCAGTTTGTTTGAAATATATCTCTGGACTGTCCTTATTTTCCAAGGATCTGATATTGATTCAGATTACATAAGATAATAATTATAATACAATTATAATGGTTTGAAGTTATTATTTTAATTAAGAAAGAAAAATAAAATAAATTTCACTCATTCAGCACTTGTTAGACAAACACTGGGGTGTCTGTTCCCATGCTATGCATAAGAGAGAAATTAGGACATGCGAGATATATTATATTTCTGCTTTCATGTTGCTTATATTCCAAAGAGAAGATATATAAACATATATAAGTGAACTGATTAGAAATTCCAGGTATGTGTTATATAGCAAATAAATTATCCTCAATAGTGAGCAACTTTAGTTGCGATAGCAATTCAGGTGAAGTGATGCTTATGCTGAAATCCCCAAATTGGGAAGAGATCAGTTGAACAGTTGAATATTTGAGGGTCAAAGTAAGATGTCAAAAAAATCTTACTGGCTCCACTTTTTATCTATAAAGGGATGATGTAAACATTTTTGAGAATTAAGTACAAAGCATATAAAAACTGAACACAATGCTAAAAGCTTATTGGGAATTAAAAGGTGTTTTTAAAATGCTCCGAATTTGTGTAAATGATAAAGCGGGAAGCTGTTGATTTGGTGGTAAGCAGCAATCCTCATCAGGGAGCCCACGTCTCCTATCGAGAAGCTTTGTAATATCAAGCAAATGATTTTTTTCAAGATTAGTAAATATCAGTTTACTCATGAGAAATTTGATATGTTTGGGGGTCAAACATTTAGCCCTGGACAATATGAACCAAACATAATAATAAAATGCAGAAGCATAATCAAGTAGATAATACAAGGTCATTTTTTCCTTTTTACCGATAAAGAGACTTAGGTGAGAGGTTTCACATGATTAGTAAGTGTGTTAGTCTGGGTAGACTAGAGGAACAAATTTCAGAGACACGCATATAGGTATAAGGAAAGGGTTAATATACAAAAGAAATGTCACACTAAGAAGGCATCCCAATCCAGTCCGGTGCAAAGTCATATGTCCAATATTAACCCATATGCCCAAAGTCATTCTAAAAGTCTGCTTCAGACTCAGGAAGTCACAGGTCAGTGGGTGCAGAATTCTGGTGCTGGCAGGGGTCTCCCCATGGCTCCTCGCTTCTAGGGCTCAGGTTCATCAACAGCATGCCACTCCAGCTCCAGAGGTCTGTCTTCATCAGAGCAAAGCCATGTGGTCTCTCGACCAACTACTCCAGCCTCCCAGCCGCCTCCATTCTGTGTTGCCTGTGGTTAATCATCTCTCTAACTAACTCCCTTCAACTGGGGAAGATAGCTTCTCATCTTCACGAGGGAAATATCGCGAGATTTCCCTGGAGTCTCAGGTGAAAGCCATGCCCACATAGAGGCCTCATCGGCTACTCAATGGCTTTATCCAGAGTAACAGGCCAGACTCCACCCCTACATTTCAATTATAAAATTAACATAAGCACGTGACTGCCACAGTAAGAATGAGTGTGACTTCAGACGGAAGCATTCTGAATCCAAAGTCTGTGATAGGTCCTTGGCTAACCAACTGTCTCTTATTGCCTGTGACTTTACACAGTAAATTCTCCTTGCAGGGAAATGTACTGCAGGTGACCCTGCCTTCCCTTGGTAAAGGTAGTGTGTTTCCCAACATTGTGAGACAGTAATTTTTTTATGGGACTGCTGAGTAGGGTATATTATTGGTATACGCACCCACCTCTGGAGATATTTGCAACATCTAGAAGCATTTTTAGTAATCCCAACTTGGAGGACTGGGCTATTAGCTACTTAGTTGCTAATAAAAATTATATAATATTCAAGACATCCCCAAATACCAAGTACTTATCCAACTCATTATGCCACAAAAGAATTGAAGTTGAGAAACCTGGGGTTAAAATAAATAAATAAATGGTCTACTGTTAATGGAGTAGGTGGTATCTCAAGCAAAAACAACTGAAGGAGTGCAATTAAAAGATTCAGAAATATACACAGGAAGTTATTTTCTGGACCAAAAGAGATAAAAGTTTTTACTTTCTTTGGAAGCTCCAATCTATAAGAATGGCATGAAGAATAGCCTCTATAAATAACCCCTTTTTGATGTAACTGACTATTGGAAATATGATATTGCTTTTGAAAGTTGTAATAGAGAGGAAGAAAATAAGTTTTAAAATCTGGAAATTCTGCAAACCCACAGTTCTTGTGTGCAATTTTTGAAGGATGTGATGACAATAGGTGATAGATGAATGAAGAATGAGGGCCCCAAATCCAGAAGGCCTATATTAAACCTTACTGATATACATGCTTCTGATATAAGAGTCTGAACAATCCAATAGTTCAAAATATTGCAGTAGCTTTTTGTCAGATCTTTGGCTATCCAGTATTTGCAATTTATCCATATGTCCTTAAATTTTGGAGCAAATTATTTTGGTGGGCTCCATCAGTTATAGAAACTGCAGCCTACTAAAGTAGTTGTGATGTGGTTGATTGACCACAGAAGAAAGGGAACTGCAAAAAGATTGTAGAACTTTTTAATTAAAAAATAACAGTTAAAACATAAACTAGTTACTAACATCAAATTCTGTCGAGTTCAGGACACTGTAAAAAGGATATAGATTTGATGTATGACTTCAAATGTAGGAAAGGAGAATCAGGGCTGCTCCTCGGTGGCGTAAGTGCAGTATTGCGGCCCATGGGTTTAGTGGTTCAAATCCAGTGGCGGCTCTCAGGAGCAGCACTGGGTAGCACCCACGACCACCCCCCCTGCAAAAAAAAAAAAAAGGAAAAGAGAATCAAACTCTTTGGTTGAAAGCTGATTCTTGTCAGATTTTGCTTGCCATCTTTCTTTACCAATTTTTTACACTAACCATTCTTCCCATAGCACTGTGTACATCTTAACAAAGTGTGATCATTCATTACAGGGCCCACTCAGTTCTCCCCTAGCAGACACACGATTATGGAAATTAATAGGGGAATTAATCTGTTGCAATTCAGGATCAGAAATGCTGTTCTTGGATCAGGAGAGTCACTTCCCTGACATGTCCACAGGCAAGTCTCTCACTGATCCTTGACCTCTGAATCACATGACTCCTTGGTCTCTTCACTGCTCTCACAATGCTACAAAGCTCTTACAGACCTGCCTACAAAAACCCAAAGGGCACACCATAAACCTCAGCCTGATGCCACTCAGCTATATTTGTCAGCAAGCATGTTGTTGTTGAGTGTCCTTGGGTTGGGTCTGATCATAGCAAACCTTTTTTGGTTAACAGAATAAAACACTGTCCCTCTGTGCCATCCTGTTAATGCTATGTTTGAGACCACTGTTTCAGCCATAGTACCAATGCATCTTATGAAATGTCTTCCTTTCTTCTCTGACTTGCCAGATAGCACATATAAAGTACTGTGAGATGAACGCTATCTATTTTTGCTTCTAATTCTCATTGCCGTTCTTCCAAGACAGATTCAATTGTTCTTCTGGCAGTTCACAGCAATTTCAATATACTTCTTGGTTCATAATTCAAATATATCTACTTCTCTGTGGTCTTTATTCTTTTCCCAGCTTCCACATGCATATGAGGTGATTAAAAATACCATAACTTGGGTCAGGCACCCCATAGTCCTCAAATGGCATACTTTTACATTCGTTCATTAACACTTTAAAGAGTTCTTATGTAGCTAGTCTCCAATTTGAGATGTCATTTGATTTCTTGACTGCCACTTCCAAGCACCTGAATGCATACTGCAAAACAAGCCTAAAGTTGCTGCCCTTTACTCACTACATGAGACAGCACATCCACTACTCTTGTCTTATGTTCTGGTCCTGGGCTCTACTGCTACTGGTCCTCTCTGCCACTTCTCTGATGTCTGAACTTTCTCTAAAAGACAGGCTCCATTCCTGATCTTCTTTTCTGATATGTGAATGATTCTTCCTTCTCTCGTTTGAAATTGGTCATTTTATACAAAGCAGGATGTCAACATTGACCAATCACCAAGTTAGAGTTGCAAGTTTTAAAAATTATAATTGACTTGTTAACAATCCTTCAGAAATGAAACAGAAACTATTAGCACCTCCTCTGAAAAAGATCATTTAGCAAAGATTGCTGCAGTTCATTGACAAGATACTGCCAGAAATTTAAGATGGATAGAGAAGAGGACATGAAACGAGGGATGGATGTAATGCTGATGTCAGATGGATCTTGGCTCAAAGCAGAGAATATCAGGGAAAAATGTACTTTTCCTTTACTGATAATTCAAAAGGCATACAACTGCATATATCATAGCAAACTATGGATAACATTTTAGAAGAACAAGCATTCCAAAATGCTTCATGATTCTTGTGTGGAAGCTTGTACATGAATTGAGACAGTCATTTAAAAAGATGAAGGAAACATATTATTTAAAATCAGGAGACATGTGCATCAGGCTTGTATCCTCTCACATTTGTTCAATTTGTATACTGAGAAAATAATCCAAGGAAGTGGGCTATATGAAGAAGAATGCAGCATCAAGATTGAAGAGTGTTTATTAGCAACCAGTGATATGCAGGTGCTATAAACTTGCTTGCTAAAATTGACAAAGAATCAAAGCACTTGCTCATGAAGATCAGTGATTGCAACATTCAGTGTGGATTACAACTCAATATAAAGAAACCGAAATCCTCACAACTGAATTAATGGGTGCCTTCTTGATAAATTGGGAGAGATGTGTCAAGGATTTCGTCTTGCTTTGATTCGACTGATGCTCATGGAAGCAGTAGCCAAGAGTACAAATGGTGTTTTGCATTGGGTAAATGGGCTGCATAGGGCTTCTTCCACAGTGTTGAAAAGCAAGGCTCTTCTTTTGAGATGAGTCTCAAAGTAACCTGAGCCAAAGCCCAGCCATGGTCTTTTCAATTGCCTCATATGCCTGTGAAAATCAGACATTGAATAAGGAGAATCAATGCATTTGAATGATGGTGCTGTCAAAGAATGTTTCATATACTGTCAAAAGAACAGACCAATCTGTCCTACAAGTACAGCTACAATATTCCTTACAGGCAAGGTTGGTGAGAGTTCATTTCATATACTTAAGGCATAATGTCTTTCAGAAAATTCCTTTCTTTGTATAAAGATACAATCCTTAGTAGAGGGTAGTGAAAAAGAGGTGGAATGACCTCTTTGGGGTATTATAACATGATAGTTTCAACAATGGACTCAGACATATCAACTGTGAGGATGGCAAAGGATCAGTTAGTGTGCTTTTGTGTTCTCTAGAAGGCCACTCACTACAAGTCAGAATCATCTTCACTGTACTTACACATATGCATTGAGATAGGTAAGGTTCATTGTCCCAACCTGCCTGATAAACACATGTGGGACTAACTGAAGGGCTAAGAGATAATTGGCTCGGTGAGTCTCCCCTTTCTTTTTCTCTGTTCTCTTGTTCTCCCATTGTCAGACTAGTGTGTGGTTGCCTTAGATAACTCCCTGCTTCTGCTGGCAAGGCGCAGTGACACATCCCTGAGGAGAAGCCACATGGGCATACCCTGATGCAGCCCTGGGCTCTGAAACAGCTCCTTGGAAACTCCTCTCAGCACCGAGATGCTTACACCATTCGTTGATTCAGCTTTCCTCCTGCAGTCAGCAGCATTGCACGTGTTTTCTGCGTTTGAGGAGGACTTTGTAGATCGCTGTTAGACGTGTGGGCTAATGTTGGACATATGGGCTTAGATTAGACTGGGTTGGGAGTCTTTCTTAATGCCCTTACCTTTTAAATAAATCTCTCTCATACATACATGTGAGTTTTTTTATTTGTTTCTCTAGTCAACTCAGACAAACACATGTAAATTTACAAGAAGAATGTCTAAGGAACTTCCATACATTTTTATATTTAACTAAGAATGAGTATCAGATAATGGAAAAATGAATACATTTCAGATTTATTCTATTGTAAAACTGCCAGTGCTATCCACTCTGTTCCAACTCAGAGGCACCCACCCTATGTGCAGAGTTACTAGTATACAGTACATCAAACTGACAGAAAGGCAGCAGATTGTAAAATATATATTCAAAAACATGGATGTAGTCTTCACAGATAGGAAAACCTCAATTAAAACTAATAACTATTTCAATGAAAACTCAGCAGAAACTTGCTGACATTTCACTACATATTTATTAAACAATACAAATTAGACAAAATGTTTCAAACATGGAAAAGAAAAGAAAAACTACAAGTGTCATCATATTTTCTCCAGCTTTGATAACCTGATTACCTCATGATTTAAAGTAATTTGTCCCTCACTGTTTCCCCATCGCTCCTTTCTTGAGTAGACATGGCTTTGCGTAGCAAGAGTGTTACAAGAAATACTTTTTTTGGAAAGAACAAAACTCTTTGAATCTTATAGGTAGGACAGGTTACTCTTGCAATGGAGCATTGACCGTGGTGGAAGAATTATATTCTGTAGGTGAGACTGGGAAATAAGTGGAATGAACGTGGGTTCCCTTGCCTTTGGGTTTAGAAGGAATTTCATGTGTCTTGAAAGTTTGGTTGCATTTGGCAGTTTGGTAATTTGAATGGGGCAGGTGGGGAAGGGTAGTTTTCTACCAACTCTCTTGCTCTCCAGCTCAGGCAAAGCACATTGAAAATGTGTGAACATTCTACAAAAGATTGAAGTGTCTGATTTCCTGGACCCATTACAGAGTATATTGGCTCTTTGAACTCAGTTTATCTAGTTATAATGAGAGAATAAACTCTTATCTAAAATTCAGAGATAAATCAAAGTGTCTAACAGTGATATCAATAAGAGGTTAGCAAAAAAGGCAAGCAATTCTGAGCATGGGGACCCGGTCAGCCAGAGTAGCAGGGGTGGGTAGAGCTTGTTAGCAGAAGCAATAGGATGGGGTCAGATTCAGACCCCTGGGTACCACAAAAGGCTGCATATTTTAAAGACTGCAGGTGTTATTTTGGAGGCTAATAAGTGCTTAGACTCACGACTAGGTTCTGGCAATAGGCATGGTAAAAGAAGAAGCACTCACACAATTTAAGTTATTTTTTCTTTGGTTTCTTCTAAAATAGAGGGAAAATAGAAATGAGCAGTCATTCTGTGATTAATAGAGAACATCACAAAATCACTTCCCATCTGCTAACTAAATAGACAAATAACCATAAATCCTTTAAACTATATAAACAAGAAAATGCAGTATATTTATCAAAAAAGCCTTTTGACATTTCCTACCAGAAACCTAAGAGAACATATTTGTTTAATTTCTAATGTGCTTATTCATTTGATGTAGTGAAAGGAATGCTTTTTCTTTAAAAAAAAAAAAACTATTTGCTCAATTGCGTGCTGTGGTAGTTAACTGAGTGTCAGCAGTGAAGAGCAGTGACTGTTTGGGGTGCTATTGCTAATAGCTGTCCAGGAGCTTCAGGCCCACTTTGAGCCCTGTGTGCAAAACAGAACTGTTCCCCGGGATGTACAACACTCTGGCCTTTTGGAAAGAGATCTACTTTCTGAAGCACCTCTGTTGTTGTTGTTGTTGTTGCTTTTGTTGTTAGGTCCCATGGGTTCCATAGCGACCCTATGCACCACAGGAGGAAATACTGCACAGTCCTGCACCATCCTCACGATTGTTTCCGTTCCTGAGTCCATAGTTACACCCACTGTCAGTCCATCTTGTCAAAGAACTTCCTTACGCCCCCACCTCGCCACTTACCACACATGACACCCTTCTCCAGGGACAGATCTTTCCTGACAATATGACCAAATTACATAAGATGAAGCTTTGCCATCTTTGCTTCTAAGGATCACACTGGCCTTACTTCTTCCAATATACATCAGTTTGTAATTTTAACGGTCCATGGTTCTTTCAATATTCTTCTCCAGCACCAAAATTCAAATGCATCAATTCTTCTCCAGTCTTCCTTAAGCATTGTCTAACTTTTACACACTTATGATGTAATAGAGAATACCATGGCTTGGGTCAGGTGCACCTTAGTCCTCAAAATAACATCCCACCTCTTCAACACTTTAAAAAAGGTACTGTGCAACATATTTTACCTACTGCAATACATCTTTTGGTCTCTTGACAGCACTTTCCATGAACTTTCTTATGAATGCAGACAGACAAAATCCTTGACAGCTTCAATCTTTCCTCCACTTAAAATCATGTTAAATATTGGTCCAGTTGTGAGGATTTTGGTCTTCTTGACATTGAGTGTAATCCGTATTGAAGGCTATAATTCTTGATCTTCATCAACAAGTGATTCAACTCATCCTCACTTTCAGCTAGCAAGGTTCAATCTCCCACATTTTGGCTAGTAGTGAAGTAGTATAATGATTTATGCTGCTTTATTATTGGTAAAAGTGCCTTAAAGCCATGGTCATACTTGGCAAACATTGCACTATATTTTAATTAAAAATTGAATTTGAAGCCTTATTCAATGTTTTAACTCTCTTCTTCCTTATCTACAGTAATATTCCAAAGTCAGATGTATTCAGATTTAACTTACCATCTATTAAAGTCAATGGGTATGTTAGTTTTAGCAAACATATACAGTGGGTTTGGATTGACATTTTAATGCTGGTGTTCAGAAGGGATAACATTGTTCATAAAAGAGAAGGTCTAGAATTTCTGAATTTTATGTCCTTGCAACTTACTTGAAAAGATTTTGTTATAATTTCAAAATAGAACTTTCATAACAAACAATATGCATCTTTTCAGTATTCTCATAGATTGTATGCACATATATTAAAGTATATATATTAAAAATGATGAGTCATAAGCATAGTATTAATAAATTATTACTATCTTTTAATAATATAAGCTTTTTATCTGACACCCCTTATGTTTTTAAACTATTGACACTGCAGGTACATGCTATTAAATATATTTTAGTACTATATAATAATTTGGTATCTTACTTGAGTACATGCTACATTGTATAAGGAAATCATCTGTGGTTTTAGTTGAGTATTGGCCATTTATTTTGCTAATATCCTCCCAGTTGATATGTTTAATATTCAGTGCATGTATGTGGAATGTAAAATGTAAATATCTTTCATAGCTTCCTGGTTTTAAGAAAAGGACACACATTCTTTGTTAAGATCCATAAATGATAAAATTGATAAATATTTCAAATGCTACTAGGTTGGTTGCACAAGAAAATAATAATGATAATGATACGATGGCAGAAGAATGTTATATATTATGGCAAACTAATAACCTCCAGGGTGCTCAACCTCCATGAAATTCATTTCATATCTCATCTATTATGGAGGATCTGTGAAAAATAGTTTACCATTCCCTTTCTGAGATATTTGGCAATGCAGACTAGCCTCATGAAAGCAAAGAGATTAGATATTGTCACTTTTAAAGGGTAAAATCTATGAAAGTTATTTTCTAATTCAAGGAATGTCTGAGTGATAAAAATCCCCTTATGTAAATAACATGGGAGGAACAGGGGCCAGTCATTTTTTCCTAGACTTTCAAAACAGATATATCATGTCCCATTTAAGTGGCACCTTATCAGGGGGGCTGTTTGTATGTGCATTTGGAGTGAACACATCCAGGATATTCTCTCAAAGAGCTGATGTTTGTCTCTTCAAAGCAGCTGCCCTTGGAGTAAAATAATCCTTTTCAGAGCAAAGTTTTCATCCTTCATGCAGCCTGGGAAGTATTATTACAGCTTTCAGTCCATTTTGTATCCAGGTTGGTAATGATGAAATTCACATAGAACTAAGAAATTGTACCTTACAATAAAATGTGCACCATTACTATGGAAATATTTTTAAACCAAAACAGGAGAGAAGTCCATAAATGTAACAAAAGATGATGTGGCAGTCATGTATTCGAGATGTCAATTTCATGATTGAGATGTAGTGGTGGAGTCTAGCCTGTTAATCTGGAGATAGCCATTGAGTAGCCAATGAGGCTTCTGTATGGGCATGGCTTTCTCCTGAGACTTCTGGGAAATCTCGTGATATTTCCCTCGTGGAGATGAGAGGCCATCACGCCAGTCGTTGGCAGTCAGTCTCTGAGACGATGAACTTCGGAAAAGACAAGATGGCAGTGCCCAAGGAGCTGGAGGATCCAGAGTATCAGGGGGTGGCTGGCCTTCCGATACGCTCACAGCAAGGGTTCAATAGGCAGTTGTGTAGCAATAATTATGTGTAGCAACAAAAATATTGTGTACCAATATAGAGATCATGAGAGAGAGAGAGAAAAGAGATAGATATCCTTTCATGGTACATGCTCACCTCTGCCGGACTAGATGGTCCACTAGATGGAGAGGGAAACAGGAGAGCGGCAGCCTGACATAAGGCAGGCTGGTATGAAGCAGGCTTGAGAGATGCAGGCTTTTTTTTCTATCCTATATCCCACCACTATATACCCTCTGAAGCCAAGCCAGGCCCCTAATTACAGGCAAGGACATATGTCACAGAAGAGGGCTGTCTTAAGGGCTATAAGGTGATAAGGGAAGTGGTCTTAGGAATGCCTACCTAACTGTGGGAATAATAAGAACAGATCTTGGGCCTCTGGGGGGAGATAAACTTTTCTGTCAAGTTAGGGGCCACCCACAGACTTCTAGGGAAGCGAGCCATCATCCTAACAGCAGGGGAGTTAGCTCATAGTTAGACAATACAAAGGCCTTAACTACTTGGTAATATCAGGGAGAATAGCTAACAATTTCCATGACAAATGCTAGTAAATAGTCTGCTTAATATTTGGAGCATAATGATTGTAGAAAAGTTCTGTCTTTATCCATCAGAGAAGAAGCTACATGGCCTTACCTTGATGGAACCAGACCCCTGAAGCTGGAGAAGCCACATGGAGATCCCTGCTAGAGCTGACTTGCTTCTACCACCACTGAATGCTGTTGATAGACCCTGAGCCATGGAAGGGAGGAGGCATGGGGAGACTCCTGCCAGTTCCCGGATTCTGCACCCACTGACTTCGTGAGTCGGAAGGAGACTTTGTAGACTGTTATCAGGCATATGGGTTAATATTGGACTTATGACTTTGAATATTGGACTGTGTTGAGATACTTTCTCAATGTTCCATTCCTTTTGTATATAAACCTTACCCTTGTATCCATATGTATGTCTGTGAATTTGTTTCTCTGATCTCCCCAGACTAACACAGATGATTACTGTTTAGTAGTCTCCATGGTGGAAGAGTACGATCTTAAGAGACACATGGAAGAACTTTGGCTATACAATTGTTTAATTTAATTTATGACCTACAAAGACCTTTTAGGTCAACATTAGAAAATTAATGTGAAAGCAACTATATCCAACTATTAAAACCTCACTATCTCAGAGGACATGTCAAAACCTCAAACAAAGCCATTGCCACCCAGTCAGAGCAGGCATAGAGGACAAAGTAGACCTGTCCGGGGGAGCAGGGGGTGGTGGTGGAGGGGTTCTGAGGCTCTGGATTGTCACAGGTGTAGAAAGACTCCTCTTTATCCCCGAGGGCTACTGATGCTTCCAAACTGTTTAGTGATGATGCTAGCGGGGTCTAGAATATGTGGCAAGTGCCAAGACTTCTGAAAATAAATGTTCTGAACTAAAATCACCTTGGCAATTCCTTAGTACCCAGAAGGTCAGTACCACTTTTAACAAGTGAATGATAGAATGTGAAAAAAAAATAAAAGAGTAAAAAACGACATTTCTACCACGGATGGTACTGTTGAGTACTAACAGGCAGGTTGACAGTTCAAGGCCATCAAATGTTCCTCAGCGAGAAGATGAAGCTACCTCCTTCTTTAACAGTTGACTGTCTCAGAAACCCTATTAAGTGTTCCTATGAGTCAAAAGTAACAACAGAGCAGTGGGTTTGTCTATTGGCTTATTGCTATTGCTCTCAATTACCCTTGAGTCCCTTCTGGTTCATGGGTACATCATAATGTCGAGTAGAACCACTCCATACACCTTTCCAGGCAGTGTTCTTTTGGGAGCAGGTAACCAGGACTGTCTCTGTCTTCGTTTGTATAATCATGTGTAATCATTTGCACTACTCAGGAACTCTACTTAGTTTGTTACTGGATTCAAGGTCAAGGCTATCAGGGTTAGGAAAAAATGGGGAATTTGAATAGTAAAGAGGGTGGTTATTCTCAAACAATTCTAAGATTTACCTCTTTATGTTGAAAAAATATAATGAAAATGTGTTTATTCTTCAGTTAACCTCTTAATTAAAACTAAATCTATAATAATGCCTATTGTTCTTGCATCACTGTTCTATCAAAATCACATCTTTAAGTTAAAAAATGAGATTTACAGAGATTGCCTTTTATTCATGTAAGTATTTCATTAGAACACATCAAATTTGTTGTAGGAAGATGAAATAAATAGTAACACCCACAATCATTTTTAATATTTTTAGACAATCTATAAATAGACCTTCAGTTGTTTAAAAAATTAGTCTAACATAAGATAAAAAACTAGTTTTTTTTTTGGGGGGGGGGTTATTATTTGAAGTGAACTTGTTTGTCACAAGACTCCAAGTCCATTTCAGTTTCACTTTCCTCCCTTTTTTCTTTAATCCACTCAGACCACTGTTAAAGTTTGAGGGCTAAGAAAACCTGAGAGAAGAATTATTTTTAAGGTCTCTTTATGCTGTTACTTAGAGTTTGTTGCATAGCATGTAACTTTCAGCCCCAAATATTTTTGTTTGTTTGTTTGTTTGTTTGTTGGGGGCATCACTGCCCTCTGGTGGGAGGTGGAGACCCAACCTTGCTCCTGGAGCGCTGCTGCTGGATTTGAACCGCCAAACCAGTGGGCCGTAGTCCCGCACTCAACCACTACACTACCGGGAGTCAGCCCACAGACCCAAATATTTAATGAGTTATCATGACATGTATTTATGACCTGTGTAAACTTAATGGTCATATGTGTTTCTCCATGTAGGTGGGGGTAATGTTCAGATAAGAGATTATCAACTGTTCTGCACTAATGGTTTGAAAAAGAATTTGCAAGACCACTGGAAAGAATTCAAGTATCCCAGTAAAAGGAAGTGGAAAGTAATTAGAAGAGTCTCTTCATAAATTCACCTCTCCCTCCATGCAGTCTCATCTTCTTTCTATATTAGCTGTCTTTGATGTAATTGCTGAATGAACACTAAGTACCAGGGACTGTACTAGCCCCTACAGATTCAGTACCCCACTTAATCACGATGCAAGCATGCAGCTAGACTTTTGCTACATTCAATTCAAAGATCTGAGAATTAAGGCTCAGTGAGTGTCAGGAGTTTGGTCACAGAGGAATGATGGGTTAATTGCTAATTCCAGAAATAAGAATCAAATTCAGGGAATTCTGGGTAAGCATTGGCTGTGCTCTCAGTGGGCACAACAGGCATTTATAAAAGATAAATAACTGGAAAGGATGTAAAACAATGCCATGAAGGCACATGACCTTGGACGATTAAACAAGAATCACTAAGAGGAAGCTTCCTATTGGACAGGCATCAGCAATCATTTGCCGTTGAGCCCTGGAATCACAGGGCTCTTGTGTCTCTCTCTATTCCATAGCATCAGCTACTTATATTTGTATAGGAGGAAAACACCAATATAAGCATCTACAGCTGGAAATTGCTGGTCAGCATCCAAATCATTGCAAGTATACCATACATCTCTAGTCTGCTCGGGTTTTATGTCAGATTTAGGACGGGCACTTGCCAGAAAGCCACATTGCTTGGAACAATAACTGAATTACTGGCACTGCCACATTGATTTATTGATTAAAACAACAACCCTCCACAGGTTTGCATGGAGTCTGAAGAAAAGAGAGTGCATTCAGATGGTATTATTTGTGCATATTGAATTTTTGAAATTTGAAATAATTTCCATTGTATTTTCTCTATTTTTCCCCCAGAAGTTTCTTTGAGGTTGTGTCTCAGAAAATCTTCAAGGTTTGAAGAGATGCCTTCTTGCTGAGTTCTTAAAATGCATTGTTTTGTTCATAAGGATTCTAATGAAAATATCACGAAAATAATGAGCATATCTTTAAAAATCCTCAATAGCAAAAGCTTCCCAATTACACAATCATTTTTAAAATTTGAATGTCTTTTCTTTTTGTGTGCTTAATCTGAAACAAATGTCTTCTATTTTTAGCTTTACTATTTCATGTCTTTCTTTTTTCTGTAGTATTTATATTTAAGAGTTCAACTTTTCCTGGAACATGTTGCAAAGGTGTTTAATCAAAGTAATCAAAGTTCAATTCATCCCCCATCTCCTCAGAGGTGGGTTCTATAGCAGGTGTAAAGGTGGCAGGTCCTCCAACATGCAGTGCCCACTCTCTCGGGTGCATCTGGGGTTCCCATTGTTAACCGCTGCAGGGCCTTTGCGAGCAAGCCAGGGCAACAACAAAAACAACAACAAAGGTCAACACGTACAGTAGCATCTTTAAAGAGGACACTGACCCTATACTTACACTGAACAAAACCTGTAGGAAGAAAACCTGTACAAGATGGAAATTTGTAGAGGCATGCGAGCTCCCAGACAAAGCTCTTCTCGGGCCTATACGTTGGCAGCTACCATCCTTGGTGTTAGTTGGTCCAGTGCTGCTGCTTGCTATTCATCTGAGGAAGTGAAGGCTCAGTCCACTATGACCTTAGCAACTTAGGTAAAATCATAAACCTCACTGGCTTATAAGTTAAGGGTGCCAGCATTGTTTTTAGTGTGATTTTTCTTCTTCAGTATTTCCTATGTTTTGGTAGTTACATCCAGAGGATTGACCATATTCATGTTAGGCATTTTAAGCCAGTCTACTGTCTAGGGGGTGGTGTATATTATGCTCAAGAAGTGTGGCAGTCAAGTGTTTATGTTAATTTATGATTGAAATATAGGGGTGGAGTCTAGCCTGTTAATCTGGAGATAGCCATTGAGTAGCCAATGAGGCCTCTCTGTGGACATGGCTTTCTCCTGAGACTTCTGAGAAATCTCGTGATATTTCCCTCATGAAGATGAGAAGCTATCTTCCCCAGTTGTTGGGTGTTAGTCTCAGAGGTGATGAGTCATGGAAAAGACAAGATGTCAGTGTCCGAGAAGCTAGAGTAGCCGGCGGAGAGACCACACAGCTTTGCCCTGAAGGAGCCAGACCTCTGAACCTGGAGCGGCCAGATGGAGACCTCTGCCAGCGATGAGTTGCTTCTGCTGTTGATGGACCCTGAGCCTTGCAAGTGAGGAGCCATGGGGCGACCCCTGCCAGAGCTGGGATTCCGCACCCAATGACCTGTGACTTCATGAGTTGGAAGGAGACTTTGTAGACTGATTTTGGGCATATGGATTATGACTTTGTACTGGACTGGGCTCAATGTCCTGTTCCTCTCGTATATAAACCTTTTCCTTATACCTATATGGGTGTCTATGAAATTTGTTCCTCTAGTCTGCCTGGACGAACACAGGAAGCATATGCATAATGTCCCTTGCTGTCTTTAATAGTATCATCAGTCATTCATCATCATACCTAAATCCTTCAGTTCATTAATAGCTCATAATATAATCTTACTCTTAATATTCCTTCTTCTTCGATTACCTGTAATAATTGTCAAGGGATATATGCTCCATGTCAACAGCTTTGTTATCTGGAAGTACGATTTAGAGAGAGTTCCCAAATCACCACATTCTACAGTTATGTGAACAGTTGTTTGTATTTTATCTTATTTTTCACTACAGCTTATAGTTAGTTCTATGTTCTAGATTGAATGTTGGCAGCACATAATTTGATTTATCATTCTCAGATATAAAAATTATAATTCCAAAGACAATAAAGTTTGAATTTATAAAGATACTGATGATGGCCATATAGGTTTCTACAAGTCTGTGAGGGTGGTATTCACAAACTTCTCAACTCTTCTGCATGAGTGGTTTGAAGTAGAATGCTGCCTGTCCACTGGAGAGAATCCAAGAATCCAAGTAAAAGGAAGTGGAAAGTAAACAAAAAGCACTAATAATGAAAACTGAAAAAAAAATGAGTCATTTGGCTTCTGCCCAAATTGACTTTTGCCTGGACAGATCAGAATCCTGATTTTAATGAAGATTTGTTTGTATTTAGAGAAGGCAAAATAAATATTTGAATTGTTTCCCCTGTATTTACAAGATTTCTGACTTTCTAACATTAGAAAAACAACTAATAAATTTTACCTTGTTTTAAATATTATCAAGAATACAACATTTAAACTTTTTTATGTGTTTTAATATGTTGTTGTTGATATCCTTAAGACTCAGGTAAACATTGGACAGATAGCAGCAAGATGGTTCGAACCTGTCAGTTTCTCTGAAGAAAAAGGATGTGGCTCCTACAAATATTTCCAGAAGACAAAGTTCCCTGTCATGGAGTGGATGCTGATTCACAGTGGCCCTCTAGAGCAGAGTAGCGCTGCCTTGTGACTGTTAGGGACTGCAATTGTCTAAGGTAGAGAAAAGTTGGTCTTTCTCCCACGGAGAGACTGCTGGCTTCAAGCCATTGATTGTGCAGCTCACCGCCCAATGTGTAAGCAATATGCCACCAGGGCTCCTGTAAAGATTCACAGCCTCCCAAACTCTGTACAGGATTGTTAAGGGGTAAAATGGCAATGGGTTATTTTTGGTTTGGGTTGCTTGCTATTTTTAGAAATGCCCAAATTATAATCTTAGATCAACAGAAATCTATTTCTGTTTGCACATGACCTATTTTGAAATAATCTTTCTGGGTTTGTTGACTGTTTTTCTGTGATAAAATGATCCAGAGTTGTCTTGCCCATTTCCTTTCTCAGCCCCAGCAGCAAAAATTTCTTTGAAGCGTCATCCAAAAAACACACCCACTTCACTACTCTCAGGTTGTTCCTAACTCAAGGAAACGTAGCGGATAAAGAGAACTGTTCATGTGGATTTCAGAGACTAAGTCTTTATGGGAGTAGAAAGTTTTATCCTTCTCCTTTAGAACAGTTGGAAGTTTCAAACTGCTGACCTTGTAGTTAGTAACCTAACATGGAAACCATTTTGCTACCAATGATATTGAGATATCAAATTCTGGACAATTCATTAACATTTAATTTCTGGAAAGTTCTAGTAAGCATTTTAAGGCAGATACCTACTACATTATCATACTAAAAATAGAGAAAATAACGTGTGCTACTTTAAAAATAGCCAGTTAAAACCATGTGGATCACAACAAAATGCTTGCCTGGCTTGCTAGGTCTGACCTCATCATCCGGAGAGATCTATTGCTAAAGGAGGGCATCCTTTTTAGTGAAATACAGGGCCAACCAGAGTGAGGGACATTGTCAGTGGGATCGATTGCTATAGTTATTACAAAAGTAGAGTTGAATATGGTAGTGACTGGAGATGATTCAAGACTGGCCAGTGTTTCATTCTGTTGCACATCAGTGAGTATGTGTTAGAGTTGATCTCTCTATCTAACTACTACTTTCAGCAGAAAGAGAAGACTAGAGATAGGAAAGTAATTACTCAGAAAATTCTGTTCACTGACTCATTGGCTGATTTAGTCAAATAACTATTACAATGTGTGAGGATGAAACAAATAAGGACAGAAAAAGGGGGATATTGTCTCATATTTAATTTGACTGAGAGTCACAAATCTCAAATCAGGAGTACAGAATCCTCAAAAGCTGGTCATTAGGTTTTTGCAGTCAAACTGATTGCTGGCATAATGCTTTTGTTTTCATTGTATTTATCTATTTTGACTTGATTTGCCCCTTGGCTTTTTCTGTCAATCATAGTCCCTACTATGTCATTTAAAAGAAAAATTAATGTTTCATAATTTCAGAACTGGAGCTACAAAGTAAGGTATAAGGTTTCATCTTACTCAAGTAACTTGGCAAACATTTAAGGTATTTAATAGTCTTCCAGGCACTCCCACAGAGTGATGGGAAAATGAAGTCTCTTTAACTATTTAGAGTTCTACCCGCTGCCACCCCTGCTCACCTAGGTTAATATAGACACTGTGTGTTCCTTATCAAGACGACCTAATCCCCTTTCCTCAGAGAACTATTTCTTAGCACCTGATCTTTTCCCCAGTTTGCTTCAAAAAAGTCCAATTTGCCCTTTTGCATTACATGTTGTCATTTAAAGTGTAGCAGTGGCAATGTATCACATCTATCATGTTATGTCTCTCACAATTGCATCTTCATTGACAGCTCATTATCTTTAAGAAGAGGTTGGTGATTTTGAAGCGAGAATCAAGAATCTCTTGGTTTTGAAACGCTCCCCATTGGTTCAGAAGGGCACTATGCAAATATGAGAAATCAATGATCCCTATTTCTCCTTGGTGAGGAAGCAACTCCTTATTTCTAGAGAATAACCAAAGGCAAATTCTGATTCCAATTTAAAAGTTATTGCTTAGTTGTTTATTTATTGAATGCAACAACAAATGGCCCTTGGTTAATGCTAATATTAGTTGGCTTATTCCTCAGAGTATCCTAAATTCATACTCTTGTGTGAATCACATGACTATAATGATTTGTAAGGTAAAAAAGAGTTGGCTGAGCTGCCCTATTTCACTGTTTCCCTTTTAGATGTGGTCACTCTTTTACTACCCTCGCCAAATTGTTTTTACTCTAGACTTCTGTTTTCTCACAAGATGCTGTGTCTCTTGTTTCGTTTCTCTTCCTATTATTTTCATCACAGTTACTATTTTCCTATTTTATGCACAATATAGGTAAATTGTTTGTTCTTACATTCTAATAAAATCATTATAAAATTTGGTGTCATATGTTGAAATCACCAGGGGAGTTTTCAAAAATGAGCAGAGCATATCATATATCTGTAAAATCAAAATCTCTGGGTCAGGAAGAAGCATGAGTGTTTTATAATGCTTCTCATGTGATTCTAACTTGCAAATAAGGGATAAACTACTGTTAATCCTCTAAGAACCATACATCAGCACTTCAGAGTCACAACTTTCAAAAGTGACCCTCTATTAATGAAGGTTTTAAGAACATTAAGTAAAAGTTTGGTGAGTCAAGCCCATCAGTTCTAGAACATAATAAAGCACAAAAAGCTTCTCACAGAACTTGCTCTGGTTACAAATACCTCAGGTAAAATAAAATTGGGGAGATGAAATTAATCTTATGATTTTCAAAAGAGTAAAGTGTTTATCTTGAAACTATCTGATAAAGCTACAGAATGAAAGTCACTAGGAATAATTTTAAGCATTTTAAAGGACTTTGACTACTGTAGCATTCCAAATTGCTATCTCCTAAATCAATTTATACTTTGATCTTCCATTTTATAGAGTTTTACTTTCATCCACATATAAAGTTCTTTAATAGAAACCCTCTATGTGCCATACAATGCAAGGTTGACTTGTTTTACATTTGCTTAGCAGTCTTATTCCATGATTTAAGGGGACAGTTCTAAGGACAAAACAGTCAAACAGTAGCTTAATAACAGGATGGTGTTAAAAGGGTACTCAAAGGCAAAATATGAATATGCTACTTTATTATTGATTAATAATGAGAATATAATAGAGATATTCCATCTGAAACTCAATTGAATACTTTCATTTGCCAGTAACAAATGTTTACATTAAGTAAATGGAAAGATTTTACTTTTTGTGATAAAAGTAATTGAGTTTCTATCATAAAAAGAGTAAGATTTTACTCAGCCATACACATTCACCAACCACTAATGTTAAATATGAATAAATTTATCAATATCACCAGACTCAAAATTATAAAAATGTAATAAAGATGCATTAACAATCATTGGTGATGTAAATGTATAAGTTGGAAACAAATAAGAATGGTAGTTCAAAAACATGGTCTTTTTATGGAAGCAACACTTGAGACCTCATGAAAGGAATTTTGTGATATCAATGACTTTTTATACCAAATATTTTTGTTTTTTCAATGACATACATTGTGACTATAGACATATATCTCTCTAGATGGGATAAGACAACAGAGAAACTCAAAATCACCAGCTAGAACAAGCCAAAGGTAGACTTCAAAAACAAATCATCATTTGCAAATATAGAAGTTGAAGTAAAAAGTTAAGAAACTTAGAACAAATCCATGAGAGTTAAAGTGCAGCCTTCAGTATATCCCATCTAAACTTAAAGACCATCCATAGAAAACATTTAACACACTGAACCCTGAAGACTTATAAGCTATGGGATGTTTTCAAGGACATCATACATGAAGAAAGCGAAAAGTCATTTAAAAGACAAAAAAACACAGAAAAGACCAAAATGAATGTCAGAAAACATCCTGAAACTTACTCTTGAATCTTGATTCACTTCATTTATAAAAGGCATTCACTGCATAGATAATAACAAACTACTGATAATATTGCAAAGGTTGTCATTTTTAAAGGATAAGCCATTTTCATGGTGTCCATATGGAACCTGTACACTTCTCAGGAGGCAGTTGTTTCAGGGTAACAAAGGAATACAGATGTGGTTTATCACCCGGAAAGTTTGCCTCAGAGTTGTGTCCTTTAATCATGATTTTTCGATTTTCATGCTGAGCAAAAACACTGACAAACTGTACTAACTAAAGAATAATAGAGCATCAAGATTGGAGGACAGTTTATTAACAAATTTTCAAATGAAGATGCTCTGTTGAGAGTGAAGAGGACTTGAAACAGTCACTCCAAATGAAAAAAGACTGTAGGCTTCACTATGTATTACATCTCATCCTCTAGAGAAAGAAAGAGAGAGAGAGAAAGCTTCTCACACCTGGCCCAAAGATTTTATTTCACTCAGATATATAATCAACACCTATAAAAAGCAGGAGCTTCCAAATCACATGACATATTGCACCAGGCAAAGACCTTGCAGAGATGATGTTAAAGTGTTCAACATGACTTTGAGGACTAAGGTTCACCTGACCTAAGACAGGTGTTTCAGTCATCTCATATGCACGTGGCAGCTACACAATGGAAAAGGGGGAAGAAAAAATACATTTGAATTATGGTGTTGGAGAGTACTATTATTAATTTTGGTATCATGGGGTAGAAGGAAGTATAATCTGCGTACTCCTGGGGTTCAGTGGTGAGGAGACCTCCACTCCTGTGCTTTAACCTGTTATCTGGAGGGACCACTGCCTAGAACAGGACATCATGGATTAGCCCAATGGTGAAGCAACAGACTCAAATATGCCAATATCTATGAGCATGATGAAGGGCCAGGCAGGGCTTCATTCTTTTGGAAGTTAGCTTTCGATGAGTCAGAGTGGACTCATGCACTTTACTTTCACTGGTAATCATGAAAATATTAAAATTCATATAATTTTTAATCTGCAAATTGTGATACCATCTGCTTCATTACATATTCTCTCTGCTCAGGGATTTACTCATATGCCTGAGAGCATATGCTTTTCAGAACACATTTTAGTAAACATTTGGATGTTGTCATATTATACACCCTGGAGGGAAAGTGTACTCTATTTTCTTAATTATGCTTCAGGATGTGATTGTATGTTATTACATTTCCTTGAAAAGTTATATTGATTAAAATATATAATTACATATTGAAAATATGCTTGTATAATATACATGCATCTGTACATAATAATTTCATTAATTCTTTTACTTTTTGTTTATTAAATCATTTTATTGGGGGCTGGTAAAACTCTTATCACAATCCACACATACATCCATTGTCTCAAACATGTTTGCACATTTGTTACCCTCATCATTTTCACAACACTTGCTCTCTACTTGAGCCCCTCGTATATGCTCCTCATTTTTCCCCTCCTTCCCTGCTCCTCTTTCCTCCATTAACCATTGATAGTTTAGAAATTATTACTATTTTGTCATATCTTACACTGTCTGATGGTGCCCTTCACCCACAAGGAGGAGATTATATGTAGATCCTTATAATTTTTTCCTCCTTTTTTCCCCAACTTCCCTCCAGTCTCCCAATATCACCCATCTCACCTCTGGTCCCCAGGGGTTCTTCTGTCCTAGATTCCCTTTGTTTGCAGTTCTAATAACCAAATAACGATGTACCATGTGGAAGAAAGAGAACACAGTTCCAGAAACCCCTAAAGAGGTACAGTTCCAAAAGCCCCCAGGGGTAGGTCCATCCTGTCTTAAATTGTCATTATGAGTCAGAATCAACTCCTTGCCAGTAAGTGAGTCTCTGTACCAAGTATTCTTGCTGTGGTGCTCATACCTAATTCTTATTATCTTTTGCATAATAGTAGTTTAATCAATTACTAAAGCAGACTTAATTGAAACATTGAAATAACTTGGCTCATTAACACCATTTTTGTAGTTTTTACAATATATAAATGATAGCTGGTATATGATTTCTAATATTCTTCACAAATCCACAAAGTACTATATTTTTATTGCTTGTGGAAATATAATGTCACTGATAGCATAAGCTTGCCTTTCATAATTTTGTATGATATTTTGAACTATGTATTCCCCTATGTCTGAAATAGAATTTAGATAATTGGCATATGTTCTGCTTTTGTGATGTGCACATTTTCTGCATTAATAAACACAATGATAGCTAAAAGCTTATTTATATCACTGCCATATGCTGTCACTGCTAGCAAATCTTGGTTAATCACCTGATCAAGCAAGAACAAGCATTCTTCTAGGAAGATAACAAATGCTCAGAGACTCAACCTAGCACTGCGTCCAAGGAAAACCACCATACACGGAACACATTGTGGCATCATGGTGTCCACTGACCATCTCCTGGCTGTTTTTTCTGGGTGCTCCTGAGTCAGGTCTGGCTTACAGCACCCTCATGGGCAGCCTGTGTCAAAAAAAAAAAAAAGAAAATTCCAGAGGAGACTCCAAAAAGAAAGCAAGCATCCTTAAATTTCATAAGAAATAGAAGAACAACAGCCAAACCTTTGGAAGAAGAATAAGGAGGAATTGTAAAAAAGAAAAGAAAAGAGGAGGAGGAGAAGAGTGTCAAAACAAGAAAGGTCTCAAGGTCAACTATTGGAAACAGGATAACACATCAGGCATGATTAAGAAATTTTATCAGAACTAGAGAACAAGCTTAGGAGTCCTGGTGGCTTAGTGGGCATGCATTGGGCTACTATCCTCAAGGTTGGCAGTTTAAAACTACCAGCTGCTCTACAGGAGAAAGTGGGGCATTCTATTCTCATGAAGAACTAGTCTTGTACACTCAAAGGGGTGATCTGATCCTGTACTAGAGGATCCTTATGGGCTGGCATGACCTCCTGGCTGAGAGAAGTTGGAGAGAACCAGCTTAGGGATCAGATACACTGAGATCATCAACTATTGCTGAACATCAAGTTTCATACAGATTCCTTGACTTGGGGAAAACACACACACACACACACACACACACACACACACACACACTACTTCTTGGAGGTGACCAATGATGCCTTAAGGCTGTTTTCAAGATTGGGAGGAGCAGAGATACAAGGAGTGCAAATCTGCCACGGCTCACTACAGAATCAGGTATTGGAGACCTTGTGATGTGATCTTTCCTATTCCAGAAGCTCATCAAGAAGCCAACAGCATCAAAGGAGTCACACGGAACCAGCTTCTTCATGGAAGCAGTGCCTTTAACTTCAGCGCGGAAGAGTGACGAGCAGACGGAATTGGAGTGCAAGAGTGTTTTGAAAGAGGCTTTGTGGGTAATTAACTGGAGCTTGTCACAGTTGATGCTAGCATAAGAAAAATAACTATGCTTTATTTTGTATTTTCTTACACTTCCAGTCTAGATGCCTGGAGTTTTTTAAACAATAATATCTATCACTTTTATTAAGAGTAAGATTTGTCAAAAGCAGCTCAGAGACATTTTTTTTTTAATTCTCCCCAGAATCAACTTCACATTACACTAACTTCCTGGAATGAATTGCCACAAACTATAAGCAGTTGGGATATCTAAAGTGAAAAAAGTTTTCCTTGTACATTCTGACAAGTTTGAATCATATCAAACCACAAGCATGTACTTTCATGTGTGTGTATGTATGTATTTTACAGAATATCTATTTCAGTTTCACACAAATAACTGTGTTTTTCACGATTCCAAAGCAAAGCAACCAAGTATTAGCTTCCAATACCCACTATGCGTTACACACACACCTATGTACCTCTTATTTGCTTGGGCTCATTAGATTCTCTCCAGAAGATGGCAATAAAACTTTTATCAATTTTAGCAGAACCAAAAGATTTTCCCCTCATTTTTATGAATACATAAGGAATATTATTTTCCTGTTCAACAAATCAAATATTTTGCATCTTGCTCAATAAATGAGATATTTTAAAGATAATTTCAAAGAGTGGCATATTAAATAAAGAGTGAAATATTTTAAAGCGTGGTATATTATATTTTTCTTAGTCATTTTCAGAGAAGAAAAGTTTTACTTTGGAAAAGAGACAGTTTCTGATACTTCCTCTCTCACAACCTAGTTTTTCCACAGAAGTAAAAATGAGAACTTCATAGCCCTCTCAATGCTGCACTGTGTCCCCAGTTTTAAATAGACTAATCTTTCTTTTGTTGTTGCAGACAAAAAAACCTTTTCCACTGAGTCAGGTTGTTTTAAATGCTTCTTTTTCATAATTTAATTTTATCTCTAAGAGAGTCTAATTTTTTATCTAACTTATTTACTAACAATGAAGAGGTTTTTTTTAAAAGAAAAAATTCTTTGTAGTTTCTTTGCCAATAAATGACAAATTTTTACTATTTAAGGAAGGAAAATAGCCACATATTTTTTACCTCAATAGGAATTTGTTAATAACTGCAATTTGTGAATATTTGTCAGGAGATAATATGGTTAAAGAGACAGTGCTGCTTCACTCTTATCCTTGTATCTAATGTTTATGCAATTGACCTCTATTAGTAAGACTGGGTCACAGGCTTTAATAATATAGAACTGCCTGAATCTGTCCTCTCTTTTGTTCGCTTCTCTTCCTATATTCTGTTGAAGCAAGATTGAAAACCACCCAAAGAACTTTTTGAAGGCAGAGGCTTAGTCTTGGTCAAAGCTTCAGCAAATCAAAATTAAAGTTGGACTCAAAGAAGATGGTAGTAATCACTAGTAATCAGTGTTAACTGATGCCCATTTCTTAACTGAAAAAGAATGTTTAAAACAAATGTTTTGCCCTCGAAATATGACCCAGTCATGAAAGATGCAGTGAGCTCTTAGGAAACAGAATCAAAGGCGCAAAAGCTCCTTTCAGGTATTGATTTTAGGTTCCTCGTCAGTTCTGCTCCTTTACTCTTCATTTCTAGTACTTTGCTGTGTGTGAGCTATTCTCCCTGAGAAAACTTCCATTGCATTGAAAGCCTGAGAATTCTTAAGTTCAGATGAATGATAATGAGCATTGTGGAAGAGGCGGTCAAATTGAGTCCCGGGCTCTGGCGGTGGAGCTGAGAGCCACAGGAGTTAATTGTGCGCATGGTAATGAGACTGGGGCGGCAGCAGATGCTCGCGTGCCATTACAATCCCAATCCCACCAACAAATTCCTCCCACAGAACCTTTGACGGACATTTTGGCACCCTGGAGATGGAGAGAGACCCAGCCACTGCCACATGCCACCTGCTAGACCTATTGTTTAAAAAAATGAAAGAAAGAAAATCCATTACAATGACAAAGTTGTTTGCTGTCTTTTGCAATGACTTTATGGCATTGGTTTTTACCATACTAGAGGAATTGTAGAAAAAGAAACATCTGATTCTTTATAGAGAAACATTTGCACCCCAAACAGTTCACAACTTACACAGAGAGCATGATGTTCAGAGTCTGATAGTCTTCTGGTAAAAGAGGCCCTCTTCCCTCTGCAAGTATTCCCACCCCCACCCCCGCCCAGACCTTTAATTCCTCAGGTTTACAAGACAACATGTCTGTAATGACAGCAGAAACAGGGAGATGTTTGTCTCTACAGAAAAATCAACAAAGAAATAAGTTTAGCATGCAAAATTATTCAAAAGTATTCACTTAAAAAATTCTGTCAGTTTGAGTTGTCTTAGGCAAAATGCTCTGTGAAGAGCCGGTTTTCATGGCATTGTCTCTCTTTGCTCATGTGGTACTTTAATGTGGACTAAGACGTCCGGAATGCACCAGTTTTAGGAAAACAAGTGAGCAGAGCGTAGACAAGCTATACAGGAAGAGACTGTCAAGTACTGGGCATAGTGGGTTTGTGTTGACAAGAATTTCCATGTAACCTTTTGAGACTTTCTGAACATCAAGCGGCAGAATAATGTGAAACTTTTGGAAATTATATCATAAATTAGTTTCTCCATTTTAGAAACTTTTAGAAATGATATTATAAATTAGTTTCCTCATTTCTTCAGAAAGCTTGAAATTCTATTCCTGTAGGTGAATGCAGATCTGATTCTTCCAGTAGGAGTTGAACTGATTGAAATAATGACTGCAGCTAGGGTAGATGTGCTGTGTTTACACCGCCTCAGGAGAAAGGGTTGGTGTTTTAGCTTAATCAGAAGATGCTTACAGCCTCCCTGTTTTGCTCAGCTAGTTCATCTCCATGATTGTAAAAGCAATTAGTTCGCCTGGAGTTTCTGAATTCATTCTGGACAACCTTTGATAATCTTGTGTACACAATAGGAATTTTAGATAGAAATATTTGCATGCCTTGTAAGTTTATATCATGATCATCCATTCAAACTTTGACTGTGGAAACTATGGGATGAGGGCTTATTCTGTTTGCAAAGATCCAGGATCCTCTAGCAAATAAAAGCGGTGTGCCTTTTTTAACAATAAAATACACGCTTCTGGCTTCCTGAGAAGTCAGACCTGGAAGCGTGTGGGAGCAACATGTAAACGCCAAGCAAGCTGTTTCTACTGGGATACGTTCCTGCATAATAATCATAATCCAATCCTAGCAGAAGCTTTTTGAATTTAAAACATTTTAGAGCTACAGCAAAACAGGAAAAAAATAAGCCACCACAAATATTGTAGTTGCGGATTATTTGTGAGACAGCTCAAATATGTTTACTCTTTTTGCAAATAAGGGGTTTCTACAAATTAAACACTTGGTGAGCTGCCATGGGAAAAGAAGGGGGTTGGAAATCTTGAGGTTTGCTGTCTTATATTGCAGTTGCTGGAAGAATACATTTTAAACTGTCACGTGCAGCCATTTTGCCCAAGGAAATTTGCCTTAGTGGTCATGGAGGGTGTGAATAAGATTGTATTTAACTTATTCATTAAAACATAGAAGTATCATGTAGACTTAATTATGTGCATCTACTTATTAATATCTATTTTGAAAGAATGTTTTAAAACAATCTATTTAGATAAAGTCAGTGTTTTAACCAGAGCAAAAAATAGCACATTTTCTGGCTTCAGATTATCTTATGCACTTTGCATTTAGAGTCTTCACCAAAAGCAGCTCCTACAAAGCTTTTTGCAAAACAATTAATATGCTCTTAAATACTCAAGGTAAGCAGGATTTCCAGTTGTGCTTTTATTCCTTCCTCACAAATTTAAGATGTAATCCTTGCATAGAAATCCTATGCATAGAAATCTTTGGGGAGAGTGACAAGTGAGGACACAGTGATACAATATCAAAAAGCTGTTGAGGGGGAAGTGAATTCGTTTGATCTTTGGTTAGTATCTCTTTGTACTGTATTATGCCACTCCCTTGTGTCAATGCTCTGGTTAGCTTTTGCTCAAACTTTGGGATGTTTCTGATTATAAGAATCTGGATGTCTGCTTGCCTTTTATGTTTTTCACTGACCCTTTATTTGCACTTTTTTTTTTATCAGAAAGTGCCTTAATGATTATTTTCTTCTAGATCTTGGAACTTGGGTAAACATTACATGGTAAGTATGAATGTCTTACAGGGTGATGTACGAGTATTTGGAGTTGGTATAAAGATCACCTCTCCTTCACATACATAATCTTCTCCTACATCTTACTAGAAATTACTAATTAGCCCTGTAGCATTAATAATTTTCAAGGACTTTCCAAAGGACAAAGTAGTGAGGGTTTTTATTGTTGCATAGGTTACAATATTTTTCTGTGAGACACTTCATCTTGATGTGTATTGGTATTCTTTTTCCCTAGCTTTGCAGTTATGGAAAAGGAAACACTTCTAAAACAGGACATGTGTTTGCCTTTTTCATTTAATGCTGGATGAAGAAGAAGAAGAAGAAGAAGAAGAAGAAGAAACAGATAATTTTCCTCTACAAGAAACAGATTTTGAAGGCATTATAGATACTCAAATTCAAAATCTATTATACATCTAGCTATATCAAAATTGGCATTCTTAAATTGCAGTTTATTTATACATAAAAGGGAGCTAGAACGAATGCTGCGTAAACAACTTGTTTTCTGCTCAGCATCAGGTATGCATACCACTTTGTTAACCAAACCTCAATATTTTAGAACTTTGTGGAGCACTGTGTCAAGGGAAATAACTATACATTTTCTTTGGGGCTAAAATTTCATTAGTCTAGACTAATCATGACAATTCCATTTTCCTCTCTCAAAAGAAGTTGATGAAGCAATAG
This sequence comes from Nesogale talazaci, assembly GCA_004026705.1. Lineage (NCBI taxonomy): Eukaryota > Metazoa > Chordata > Mammalia > Afrosoricida > Tenrecidae > Nesogale > Nesogale talazaci. Next base: position 47,049 of record PVJH01006286.1, read on the forward strand.
TCAAAGGACTTTGTTTTAATGGTGAGATTCAAATAATTTAATGAGCAGTTAGCTGCCCTAAGATTGTTTTAAAAACACACACAAAAAAACTATAGAATGAAAGGTAGTCTATTATTTCATCAGTTAATAATTAAGAAAGATAAAAGAGGTACACAAAACTAGATTTTGGTAGAAGATGGGATTTTAAAATATTTTAATATTAAATAGTATTTGACAAAGCAATAAAACTATTATTTAAGATATTTTCATATAGCTTCTTGACTGGTGTGCTCACTTGCAATATTCTTCACATTTATCCAAGCATTAGCTGTGTGACTAGTCCTTAATCATCTTTTCAGCAAAGGAGTAGCATCCTGTTCCTTCTGAAGTAAGTCAATTAGACAATAATCATTGCATTTCATAAATTAAAAACAGGAGACTTTTCTCTAAACATATTATATTTGTTTTTGAAAAACCCCTTTCTACTTCTGCTGACCTTAAAGCAATTGTCCTGATAATAGTTTTAGCTCTTGGAACACTTTAGGAATTGAATAATTCACTCATAATATCTCATGGAAATTGGGACCCTAACACAAAGCTGAAACTAATGACAGAATGTCATCCTCTGGTTATTAGGCCCTTTGTCTCTTTGCAGTCCATGTTTGCTTATTGACATAACAAGCATGAAGGAATACAAATACAGTATTTGATCAAAAGTAGAACAAGTTTTATGCAATCAAGAAAAAAAAACTACAAGTATAGTTCCAACTAGGTTTTTATACATATGAACATCACTGTGGGCTCTAAGAATACTATGTTGAGTGAGCAGGCAGTTCAAAAAAAGTCGGGAATGTACAACCAGGTATTGGTCCTGTCAAACTGGTGTAATTAGCTTGACAAACCTCCCCCTCACCCCCCACCCCACTGCAAAGGTCTGGCCAATGGGCTTTCAGAGGATATCAGTGAGTGCCTTCTGGAAAATGTTTTACTTCTTAAGCAAAGATCAATAAAAATAAAATTTAAAAACTCACATTTCTTGAAACATGTTCACCTGCACGGAGGGATGTTGTCTAGGACTAAGAGTTATCTTGGGATCTTGAGAGAACTCAGGCAAATAAGTAGAGTCAAAGTGATGAAGATCAAAGACCGGCATGTAGGCAACATCTGTTCTTATCAGAGGATCACTGAGTAACTTCCTAAACCAGCCTCTGAAATGCCCCTGTGGCTGTGTAGCTGACATTGGGACTTGCTTCTATTGCTTGCATCTTACACATTTCTAACAGTTCTTAATGTTTCATCATTATCATATGCATTGAAATGAATTTGGGCAAGGGGATGTAAATCAGTTAACACTAACGGTATTTAATAAATGCTGTTGCCTTTATTTCATTTTGTTTTAATTTAGTCCAAGGCCTTTAAAGTTAGCTGCTATGTGAGGTGTTACTATATTAAATGGATTTTTTCTAATGAGTAACACAATATAGATGCAAACCCTTGTCCTTTTTACTAGATGTTTTTGAAATATAATTTCTAAAGCACTTAGCTTTTAGATGAAAATCTTTTTATAGAATAAATTCCTTTGAATAGGGGAAGAGGTAAACATTTGATTAACTTATTGTAATTAAATAACTCATCCAAGTTGAAGATTAGTACTGAGTTGTTGGTGGTAGTGGCAGTTGTCACCGAGTGGGTCCCTACCTGCTATGCACACACCCTCAGCCCCATTGTGCAGAGGAGCTCTGCCACAGGGTGTGGTCAAACTGGGGTTGGTTGAAGATGATTTGCCTCTGGTGGAGGAAGTTTGCATGATCAATTTTCCATGAGTAGTTGCTCTGTTGACCATTTTATCTAACCAGAGACTCCTGAGAATAATAGTGTGTACTAAAAAAACTCATCATGTTGTCCCAGATACTAGCCTTCGGCATACCATATAAGTGATCAACTTTATTTCCAATGAAGGCTAACCATTTTGGTTTGTTTAATTTGCTTTGTTCCATATTTTCTACAGCCTTCATCTATGCACACACTCCTATATTTTGTAGCATAAAAAAAAGAGTGTATCAGTGATTTAGTTCCCTGCTAGGTTTACAAAAGAATAATGAGTACAGACATTTCCAGAGATCAAGTTTATATTTTAGATATCCTATACATGTTCTAAATTGAATACTTATCTATTTCATTCATTTTATTAAATTTTAACTATCCTTGATGAAATATTAATGAAGAAAGTATTTTAGATGAAAAATGCTGTCTCACAGAATACCATAAGCTTTTCCTTTCTTTTGTAAAATCAAAAAGCTCTCTCAGGTTGCTGACAATAGTACAAATATCCTGACTGTAGTACAAATATCCCTTACTGCTCCCCCTTGAATGTAGCTCAACTCGCTCCCCCAGGTTGAGTCCATTTCAGCTCTTAGCAGCACTAGGGGATGGAGTCAAGCTGCCTCTATGGGCTTTCCAGACTGTAAACATTTACACCCTCATCTTTCTTTTGGGAAGCATTTGATGGTATCAAATAGCTCACCTGTGGTTAGCATGGTAAATGTGAAGTGAATGAGTTCTCATTTAGTAAATAAGGAAATGGATGCGAAATTCGTAAGTCATCCAGCAATTATCTTTATGACTAGAACACTTTTGTACATCATTAATGCTAAAGTTCAGTTAGATTTATTTAAGTTTAGCAGATTATCTGGTCCTGTAAAGATTCATGGTCTTTCGAATGCTCTACTGGGTCAGCATTGATTTGATCTCAGTGGGTCTCTGAGAGGACACCTGTGAGAGCCATAATGCAAGCCGTCTTTGTCTGGGTCTTGTAAGTTTTCCAATCCTGACCAGGTGCAATTTTATCATTTTGCTGTCTCTCTCTGTAAGTACAATCTACTTTCCATATACTTAGAACCTGCAAGAATAAGTTTTGACATTCGTACTTTTTTAAGCTTAGCAGTTCCAACTTACTCAGATGTACCTCAGAAAGAAGGTGTGGAAATTTCTTGTGGGAACTCACAGCCTTGAAAATTCAATGGAGTACAGTTCTTCTGGGCTCAAAAGGATCAACGCAAACAGGAATTAACACTATGACAACTGATAGAGACATTCTGACACTATGATAGGGACATATCTTTCTCTATTTCTGTAATCTCTATCATCAATCCATCTAAATACATGCATGCATGCATTCATACGTACACCACTGCCATCAAGTGGATTCCAACTCATCATAGTAACCCTTTAGGGTAGGACAGAACTGCTGCTGTGGGTTTCTGAGACTTGACCTCCATGAGGAAGCTGAAAGCCTCCTCTTTCTCCTGCAGAGCAGTGGGCGGATCACAGTGCAGCAGGTAGCCACTCCCCCACCATGACTTCAACCTAGAGAGGACACTTTCCATTATTTAGCACGATGTTCAGAATTCTGCCCTATGTGTCTTGTTGCATTTCTTTTTTGAAGCTTTATTTTTAAAGCAGGTACAACTCTATTGTCCTAGTTTGAAAAAGTCCTTGACTAAATTACATATTTTCAGAAATATCTAAAAACATTGTATATAACAAGAATTTCACATAAACACAAAAGAGTTAAGCCTTGAAAAGTGTTGCTCCCCACACAAACAATGAAAGAATGCTGGCATGAAGGAAAGATAAATATAGCATTTTACTTATATATATGTGACAGATGCAAAATCTTCAAATAGCTAGTCCTAAACTTATTCATAAGTATAAGCATACCTGTATGTCATACAGCTGGAATTATTTTATGCATCAGAAGTAGCTCTTTAAGAAGAATTGGATATTTTTTTCTGAAAAATATTTCCCTACCTAATGAAAATTATATTGCCTTAATGGATGAGGACAGGGTGCATGCTGGCTTAAACCATTAGAACAAGAAGAATGCTTGGATCTCCCTTTCCTTTATTAGATATTTACATACAGGTCTGCATAGATGACAACTTAGTCATGGTTCATTCTCTGGTAAGTTTTACCATCTGGCATTAACATTTCCCTGGAGGGGCAGCAGCTTATTTCACACAGAGTTTTTAAGCATCAATATAGCTTGCATTCTATCATCTTCATGGCATGAAGTCTCAAACCTTAAAGTACACAGCGATCATCAGAGGATCTCATTCAAATGCAGGTTCTGCTTCCATGTATCTGAGCTACTGCTGAGATTCTGCATTTTTAAGGCGCTTTAGCCAACACCATGCTACTAGTCTAGGAATCCTATGTTGGGCAGCAACATTTCTCATGAAGAACTGTGAGTCCACTCATTTAGTCACATCATTTCTCAATTCCCTCCCATCCTCTCAGCGAAGATTCTTGAAGCACTGTTTGTTAAGTTTCAGCCTCCGAATATTTCTACTCTGTCCTATAGGGTCACCATGGGTCTGAATTGACTCACTGGCAGTGAGTTTGCTTTGGGCTTAGAGTCAAAGGCATTGCCAATCTTAACAATAACAAATAGCTCACATGATCAATCCCAAAATCAAACTTGCTGCTGTCTTGTCTAACCTTGTGATTATAGTCTCAAGTTTTGACTAACTTTTTTTGTTTTGTTTTTTAGGGTATCACTATGGCCTGGTGGTCGTGGGAGCTACCCAGAACTGCTTCTGAGAGCAGCCGCTGGATTTGAACTGCCAAGCCCGCGGGCCGCAGTCCCACACTCAACCACTTACGCCACTGGGGCTTAGCCCTTGACTAACTTTTTAGTGTATTCCTATATTCAGATGATCTCTAAGATGCCCTCCCTATTTTAAAAAAATCTCTAACTTTGAAGGCCTGAACTCCTAACAATCACACAGTGTTTTACCTCTCATCTGTCTGTTGCCATACTCTAAGTTGCTTGTCAGAACTTGACATGCTCCCTTGAGGCAGGGCACCCCAAATACTGACTGCCCACTAGAAAGCGTCACTCTATTTTATGGAATCAACTACCCTCAGCATCCACCCAAGAAACTTCCTGCTCATGTATGTCATTTTGATATACTGAGCCCATTCAGTTTTAATCAGGGTTTTACTAAAATCTATTATTTCTCTCTTACAAGTCTAAGGATAGTTTGCAAGCCATTGTCATTTGCCAACCCTTGATCTTATGTTGATAAATATATTTAATATAGGGTTCATATTGCTCAGTGATTTTTTTAATTATTTTCTTGAATGGATAAGTACAAGGCATACAGGGAAACAATAATATAGAAGGAGGTAATATGACTAATTAAAGCTCAAATAGTTTTATTTTAATGAAACTCTCATTTGACCAGTTTTATTTATCCTTATCATTGCCAAGATTTCACCTTAAGTGATATCCTTTTGCTCTGATATTAAAGCATGACATTATAATAAAAAAATGTTTAGTGCAAGTGTTTTAGAACAAGTATTAGATATGTGTCCTGGCAAATATTAGATATGTGTCAAGGAAGACCTCCTTTGACTCTAATATTAGCTATGCTACCATGGTTTAGGTTCAGGTGATAGGTAAAGGATCAACCTTGATAGAAGAGCAAGTTTTCAAGATCATCATGCCCCACCCTTGCTGTCAGGTTGATTCTGACTCCTACTGTTGTTATTAATGATCCCTTGTCCATTCTTTTTCATGGCGACCCTATAGGGCAGAGCAGAACTGTCCCACATGTTTTCCAAGGATGTGAATCTTCCTGGAAGCAGATGGTCACATCATTCTCCCCAGATAACCTGGGGGAGTGGGGTCTCAACTGTGTCATCAGGACTATAATTTACAGGCTACATTTTCATAAGTAAAAATCAAGGGTTTTATCTTTCTGGCATACAAATATACAATTATCTTAGTCAAGAGTCTGGAAAGTACTAAGGATTATGGCTCTAAACCATATGCATTTTACCTCAATAGCTGTTCCAAACAAAACTGATGCACAGAGAACCTAAGAAAAGCAAACAGACCTTTTAGCTGTTCCAACTCTGTGGTAAGCACCAATTCCACTATTCTTATAGGAAATCTTTGTGGAATTCTATTTTATACTCTAGTTTATAATAGGCTATTATAATTCTTTACTCACATATCGTTAAACAGACTCGGAGATCTTAAATCAGTTCTCCAAGACAGCACAGCTACCAATTAGTGACACCTGCATTCAATGGGCTTGTATAAAATGTGAAGTTATTTATTGTATGCAGTTCCAGAATGTTGGAATTCCTGAATTCTATCCACCTTTATCTGGTCTGCTTTCACATGGTGTCAAGTTGGAGCATGAGTTTCTACTGCAAAGTAGTTCATATCAAAGACACGAGGTAAGGTTAGAATGCCATGTCACCTACAAGGACATTCCTAAGAAACCAAACTCACTGCCATCCCATCCTTGCTGGTGCCTATGACTCGAAGGACAGGGTAGAAAATCATGGGAGGAGAAAGTCCATCTTCTTCTTGCAGAGGGACTGGTGCTTTTGAGTGCCCTGCAAGAAAGCACTATGCCACACAAACATTGTGAGGGCCACCGAACTGAGTTAAAGATATGATGAGATGAGAGCAGACATCAATCCTCTCCCATATTCTTATGTTTTCTTTTTGTATTTATTATTCTTTCATAAAACATAAATTAGTAATTAAGGGTTTTTAAAGAAAATCATATAATGATTTTCAATTCACTAGCAACAAGAACACTATTTTTCAAAAACGGAGATGTATTTGAGCTTAATGGAAAGATTTGAGCTATGCCATCATGCTCTAGAAGTCCTCTTCTTCTTCAGCAGAAAGAAAAATATTAAAGATACAGAATTATAGAGCTAAGAAACTTCATTTTTGTAAGTTCCAAATTAAATAAGATAAATGGCAGAGTGCAAGTATGATTAGAGTTGACAGGCTGTGTAGCCAACACTAGTTTAGAGCTTTTCTCTTGGGTTTCCAAATTTCAGCCAAATTAGATTAAAGTTGTAAAAGAATCTTTCTGGATAAAGTATGCACAATATAATAATAATAGCCCCAAATCTTCCTCCAGGTGTTTAGGAGTCAATTGGTAAATGATTAACACCACTTATTTATGTCAGTGTTGACAAAAGGCGGAGCTACCTCCTTCTTTATAAACAAAGATGGACATATCAAAGGTGTCTGGGTATTAAGGAGTCTGTCAATATCTCTTCCTCACTGGATATCTGAAAAAGACATTTTAGGGGATCTACTACTTTTTCATAATTTTGGGAAATTCTGCAGTTTTAGTAAGTTCAATTGAATAATCATTAGGCAACAACTAAAAGCAGCGTGCCACCATTTCCCTCCGCCTCACATCAACCTATCAATAAATATTTATGAAGTTGGATGATGGAGTTGTTCTGAGTTGGAATTGACTTGTTGGCAATGGGCTTGGCTTGTGAAAAGGGTTAGTTTATTGTTTTCTTAGTTCTTTGTTTTTACTTTTTTTTCTGGACTAACAAAAGATCAAAATTCGAAACACTGAAATGAACAAAAACTTGATTCGAAAACTATTTTTATTCAAAAACTATTTTTCAAAGGTTTGTACACGAAAGTATTTATAGTATCTATCCATGGTAAGCAAAAATCAAAAGGAAATATCAAATACTGAACAAAACAAAACAAAAAGCTCACCTATTGTGCATCCTGATTCATAATGACCTTTTAGGACAGAGATGATTGCTCTTTTTCATCTTTCTTCCACAGGGAAGCTGATGGATTTGAACTGTTGACTTTCTGTTAGCACATTAACACCTAGCCAACTGTACCAATGGATGCAGCTAATTTCTCATGGCAGACTGAAAATGAAACAATTATTTCGTAAGGATGATACTGTGAGTGAGAAACATTATTATCCATGAAGTAATGCCCAAGTGCTTTAAAGACTCAAAAGCTTAATAAATATAGTTCATTTTTATTTCAACTCACAGACTATTTTAAATATTTCAGTAAGATAAACCAAAAAAGTTTAACTGTCATGATTGATTCACTCTAAGTCCACTGTTGAGCATAAGGGAACGATTTTCTTTTCATTACTTTAATTTTTTTCTCAATCACTACCATCAAGTCAATTCCAACCCAAGTCCTCTAAATTAAGATCATCGCATCCATTGCTCTTGGGGTTTGGGGGATGAACATCACATTCTGGGAGAAACTCTTCTAGAACTAATGGAATCAAATCACCCTTGAAGCCTCACCCCAATGTTGAATAGTCACTAATTCCTTCCTTTGCTCTTTTGGAGTGTGCAAAGGGGTTCACTAAAGCCTGAATTAATATAATTATTGGTACAGATTGTAAGAGATCTAGGCCAGATGGTTGCGGGTTTCCAAAGTCCCAGTTGCTTGTGGTGGCTTTCCAAGTTTGCCTATAGGGTTTGAGGATCAGCAGTTTGAAAGGGCTACAAAGTTGTAAAACAGTATTATTCATGGGGGCAGAATGTTCATCAGCGTGACCCAGTACTAAATACATTCATTATAGGCATTTCTATTCTGCGCAATTTGCCACACAGCACTGGTTTCTGGAGCGGGGTGGGGGTAGGGGGTGGGGAAGACAATGGCGTCCAAAATGCTCTTGAATGCCTAAAAAGGAGAGTTCATGCTGACACTCCTTTGCTTTCTTTTTGTGGAAAGCTCTGCTGAAAGGAAGCAAAATTGAAAAATCACTCACATATATGTGTGTGTGCATGTGTGCTTGTGTGTGTGTGGGGGGGGTGGCAAAACAGAGAGTGAGAGAAATGGGAAATTGGGGGGGGCAGTGACAGTGACATCATATTTAAAACAGCAAGTATGCAAGCAAATGAAGATAGATGATGAATAAAGCAGCAACAATGGAGCCACAATGATCAACTTAAAAGGAATTGCAGAGCAGAAAGCATAAGTAATCATATTTTCAAATAAGAATACCATATCAATTTCTGTGACCTGGATAGAGTCTAGCCTCCCTTAATATTGCCGAGCATTTGGATGCACACAAAACACAGTTTTCAGCTCAGGCATTTTATCCTTTAATGTAAACAAGCCTTGGGTTTTTGAAACACCTATCTGAAAAAAAAAGTGTTTCCATAAATAACACCTACATTATACAGAAATTCTTTGACTGTAAATTGTTTGGTCTGGGTCCCCCTCAATATTCCTTGCAAAGACTCCCCAGCATTGATGGTGGCTACTTTTGATAGGCTAGGCCAAGAAATGTCTTTTCCCCAAGTTAAATTTAATTTTTTTTTTCAAAATTCAAGAGAATACAATGGCTCTAAACAGTTGCTCCCAAACTGAGGGGAAGGAGTATTATCTACATCTTTAATTAATTCTAAATCTAGAGGTGTTCCTTTCAATTTGGCTAGTTAGGAGGAATCGGGATTGTAAAATGGTCCCCTTGTCATCTGCAAAGGACAAAGATAAAATTTTAAAAAATCAGAAAAGCAAACCTCTTTCCTAGCCGTGATCTTTCTAAGAGAGCCCCAACAAACCCTTCTAGTGCTCTGGGGAACCAAAAGGACCCACTATTTATGGAGGAGGAGGGGAAGGAGGCGGTCTGAGGCGCATAATTAGCAGCAACTTTTCAAATTTTATTAAATTCTTCCACCAACAGAATGCACTTAGAGGTATTTTAAGTGAACCCAGTATTTAAAGACTATGAAAACAAGATGATTACATGCTTGTGGAAGAAGAAAGGGCAATTAAGAAAACAAGAACCATTTCAAGTGCCATGGAAATAAAGGCGACGCGAAGTTGATTTAAAGTTTGTCTTCTGTAATTTGTCTCCCCTTGGTCGTGGCACGCGCAGAGAAAGTGAATGTAAGAGACGGAAAGGAGGAGTGAGAGCTGGGAGGAGGCAGGGAGGGGCCGCGAAGGAGCTGCTCCCGTCCTCCCTCCTGCGCCCCGCCAGCCTCTCTCCCCGGCTCTCCCCCGAGCGCCCCCAGCCCTCCCTGCCGGGTCGCCTTCCTCCCGCTCCTCCTCGGCCCCCTCCCTCCCCCTCCCTGTGAGCCCTCCCTCGCTCCGTGACTCCAGCAGCTTGGGGCAGGGAAGCGCGCTGATTGGCTGGAAGCCGTTCAACGCCCGCCGGGCCAGTGCTTTGTCTGAGTTGGAGTGAAGTTGTGCTGCTTTCGGAGGCAGCCGCGAGCGCCGCGTCCGCCCGCAGCCGAGCGGAGATTGGAGAGGCGCCGAGGGAGGGAGCGAGGCTCGCTCGCCGGGAAGGCCCCGCGGCAGACGCCCTCGGCGGCCGCCCCGCCGCCCGCCGCCCATGGACGCCAGCCCGCCGCCGGGGAGCCGGCCGAGGTGACCGGCTCGCTCCCGCCGGGTTGGAGGAGGAGGGGAGATCCCACCCATCCCGGCTCGGACTCCATGCCGGAAAGCTCTGGACTCGAGACGCGGTGTGTATTAAGCCAAAGTTGGCGAGCTGTTAATGAGCGGGCCAGGTTATTCCCAGACGCTGTCAAGTTTCCGGGACCAAAGGTAGCTAGCGTTGAGCGGCCAAAGGAAGTTGCGGGGATTGCTTTGCCGGGCTAACTTGCTCGGCCGGAGAAGCGCTGATAGACTGACCAATGCACCAAACGAATGCTAAGATGCACTTTGCGGTCGCTTTTGCACTCTTGGTGGTGTCGTTCAGCTGCGATGTACTGGGCAAGAATTTGAAATACAGGATTTATGAGGAACAGAGTTCTGGATCGGTAATTGCAAGACTATCCGAGGATGTGGCTGATGTTTTGTTTAAGCTTCCCAATCCTTCTGCTGTTCGGTTTCGAACCATGCAAAGGGGGAAATTTCATCACCTCCGTGTTGATGAGGCGACTGGGGAGATCAGCATAGGGTCGGTAATTGACCGGGAACAACTGTGCCAGAAAAACTTGAACTGCTCCATAGAGTTTGATGTGGTCACTCTACCCACGGAGCATCTGCAGCTGTTCCATATTGAAGTGGAAGTGCTGGATATCAATGACAATTCTCCCCAGTTTTCCAGATCCCTCATCCCTATTGAGATATCTGAGAGTGCCGCGGTCGGGACGCGGATCCCCCTGGATAGCGCTTCCGATCCAGATGTTGGCGAGAATTCCCTCCACACGTACTCCCTCTCTGAAAATGATTTTTTCGATATTGAGGTCCGGACCAGGACTGACGGGGCCAAGTATGCAGAACTCATCGTGGTCAGAGAGCTGGATCGGGAGCTGAAGTCCAGCTACGAGCTCCAGCTCACCGCGTCCGACATGGGGGTGCCCCAAAGGTCTGGCTCCTCAGTACTCCAAATAAGCATTTCTGATTCCAATGACAACAGCCCTGTTTTTGAGCAGCAGTCGTATCTAATACAACTCCTAGAGAGCTCTCCAGTTGGCACTTTGCTCGTCGACCTGAATGCCACGGATCCAGATGAGGGCGCTAATGGGAAAGTTGTCTATTCTTTCAGCAGTCATGTGTCTCCCAAAATTATTGAGACTTTCAAAATTGATTCAGAAAGAGGGCATTTGACGCTTTTCAAGCAAGTGGATTATGAAATCACCAAATCGTATGAGATTGACGTTCAGGCTCAAGATTTGGGTCCGAATTCCATCCCAGCTCACTGCAAAATTATAATTGAGGTTGCAGATGTTAATGACAACAAACCTGAAATTGATATCAACCTGATGTCACCTGAAAAAGAAGAAATATCTTATATTTTTGAAGGGGATCCCGTTGACACATTTGTGGCCCTGGTCAAGGTTCAGGACAAAGATTCTGGGCCGAATGGAGAAATAGTTTGTAAACTCCATGGGCATGGCCACTTTAAACTTCAGAAGACTTATGAAAACAATTATTTAATCTTGACGAATGCAACATTGGATAGAGAAAAGAGATCCGAATACAGTTTGACTGTAATTGCCGAGGACAAGGGGACACCCAGTCTCTCTACAGTAAAGCACTTTACTGTTCAGATCAATGATGTGAATGACAATCCACCCCACTTCCAAAGAAGCCGATATGAATTTGTCATTTCAGAGAATAACTCACCGGGAGCATACATCACTACAGTTACAGCCACAGATCCTGATCAAGGAGAAAATGGGCATGTGACTTATACCATTTTGGAGAGCTTCATCCTGGACAGGTCCATAACTACATATGTAACTATTGACCCGTCCAATGGGGCCATCTATGCCCTCCGAATCTTTGATCACGAGGAAGTGAGTCAGATGTCTTTTGTCGTTGAAGCAAGAGATGGAGGGAGTCCAAAGCAACTTGTAAGCAACACCACCGTTGTACTCACCATCATTGATGAAAATGACAATGTCCCTGTGGTGATAGAACCTGCACTACGTAACAATACTGCAGAGATCTCCATCCCCAAAGGGACAGAAAGTGGCTTCCTTGTCACAAGGATAAGGGCAATCGACAGAGACTCGGGTGCCAACGCTGAACTCAGCTGTTTCATAGTATCAGGAAACGAGGAGGATATCTTTGTAATCGATCCACGATCATGTGACATCCATTCCAACGTGAGCATGGACTCTGTCCCTTACACGCCATGGGAGCTTGCAGTGATCATCCAGGACAAAGGCAATCCTCCACTGCATACCAAAGTCCTCCTAAAGTGCATGGTCATCGAACATGCAGAGTCTGTGACAAGTACAGCCATGACCTCAGTTAGCCAAGCATCCTTGGATGTCTCCATGATTATCATTATTTCTCTAGGGGCAATCTGTGCAGTGCTGTTGGTTATCATGGTACTCTTTGCCACCAGGTGTAACCGGGAAAAGAAAGACACTAGATCCTACAATTGCAGGGTAGCAGAATCAACTTATCAGCATCACCCAAAAAGGCCATCCAGGCAGATTCACAAAGGTGACATTACATTGGTACCTACGGTGAATGGCACACTGCCGATCAGGTCTCATCATAGATCGTCTCCCTCTTCATCTCCTACGTTAGAGAGAGGGCAAATGGGCAGCCGGCAGAGTCACAACAGCCACCAGTCACTCAATAGTTTGGTGACAATCTCATCAAACCACGTGCCGGAGAACTTCTCATTGGAACTCACCCATGCCACCCCTGCCGTTGAGGTAAGATCATAACCGCATCAGTACACTGACAAAATTGGCTCTTAATGTTTAGAAACAATGTCCATGTTAGATAAAGATTGCTATATGTAGGTAGAAATGCAAGGAATATAAAACACCAAATATACAAGCTAAGTTGTCTATTTTCAGCAGGTAGATATGAGGGGTTTCAAAAAAGGCAGGGGGAAATTCCATCATCTTTGCATTTGATTTTTCCCATGAACTTTTTGAAACCCCTCTGTACACAGTATGCTGTTTTCAGGTTGCCTTAAATAATTCACTTGCATGTAACATGCATGTCATAGAAAAAGGAAATGCTAAAATGAGAAGCCAAAGGGAATCTCTAATCAGCATCCACATCTTTCTCAGGTGAAGTTATTAGATGCCAAAAATAAAAGCAAAGGGGCTGACTGTATTCTCCTAGTTATGATTTCTGCTGAAGGATTTTTATAGCAAAAAAAGCCCTCCAGAATCCCATCTTAATGCATGTTACAGCTGTTCCATTGCTGAAAATTTTCTGATACTATTTTAAATGCATGTGATGGGATGTTACATCAAACAGCATTTTCTGTGCGTCCTTATAATTATCACTTTAAGCTCAACTGCCAAAGAAAGGAAGGAGAGGAGAAGGGAGGAGAGGAGAGGAGCTCTTTCCAAAAGAGTCAGTTGTATTAGCTCATCCAAATTTCTCAAGTTTCATATGCTCTTGTTTTATTAGGATTCAGTTAATTATGTGGTCCTCTCAAGCTGCTGTCCTCACAGGGATAGATCCCAGCTACATTTGATGACTATTTTGCTGTAGACTAGCACAGGCTAGTCCTCAAGACGACTGATTCAGTTGTTTACAACAAAATAGCAGCAGTCTGTTTCTCTTTGCCTGAAGCTTTTGAGGGTTACAAGCTGTGTTCCCGGGAATCAGAATCATGTCTTTGGTTTCCAGCAGGTCTCACAACTTCTTTCCATGCTTCACCAGGGGCAATATCAGCCAAGGCCAAGCTTTCGAGGAAACAAATATTCCAGGAGCTATAGGTATGGCTTCTTTTTGCCTTTACTATTAAATCTGAACTAACATGAATGGTATGAGCTTTACCCTATTTCCCTTTCTAGGTATGCTCTTCAAGACATGGACAAATTTAGCTTAAAAGACAGTGGCCGTGGTGACAGTGAAGCCGGAGACAGTGATTATGATTTGGGGCGAGATTCTCCTATCGACAGACTGCTGGGTGAAGGCTTCAGCGACCTGTTCCTCACAGATGGGAGAATTCCAGCAGGTAAGAGATCATGATTCACACCTATTTATTCTTCAATAAGTCTGCATCAAGAAAGTGATATTTTTTATTTTCTCCTCATCTTTTTCTTTGTTATCTACACAAAATTATTTGTCATTTGGGCACTATTAGCAACAACCATAAACTGATATGTAGAAAACTATGTTCTTCCAACTCACACTAAGCAGCCATGGAGAGGGAAAACTGGAGAGAGAAGGGAAAACCAAACCTCTTTATTCCCCTCGCCTCCCCCTTTCTATTCAATGTAAGACTTCCAGAAAGCACTGAACAACTCTCCATAAGATTACTGGGTGGTGGCTTATAGTCAAACCACTTGTTTTGGTGCACAGTGGTGAACAGCACTATAATTTGAAGGACACATTTCCTGAGGTGGAAATCCACTCACCAAATTAGAGATTAAAATACAGTAGACACAGTACTCTTTAGGCTCTAAAAATAGGAGAAAAATGCAGCTCTGTAGGTGGTAAACATAGAATGACTTTTTTCACATTTCATTTTACAGCTGTTCAATAGTGGAAAAGGAAGAAGAGCTCGGGAGGGAAATTTATAAAGTCCATGGCTATATAGCAGAGATGGTAGTGAACCTTGAGCCATGTTTTCCTTAAAGTCTTTTCTCTCTTGATGTGCAGTAGAAACTCGATGGAGCAGTGGGGTAAATGCTGAATGCCTGAGCCCAGCCACCTCGGCACTCAAGAACTGAGTGTTCAATCGACCCCTATGGGCACACCCGAGTTCCTTGGCCATTTACATTTAAATTGCACTGAAACCTGGTCAAATAAGGAAACAAAATATGGACACCACTATATGACTTGCCCAACTTCCATAAAGTACTTGTTTTCTAAATACAGAGACAAGCTAGACAATAGACATGACAGGCCCTCTAAGATCCAAGGTAATTTAAGAGGAATTGATACATAGAAACACCAACTCTCGTAAATTGTAGCCATGGCCTCATCATCTTCAGACATTTACCACTTTGTACATGGTAGAGCTATGATCTTAACCAATACCCAGACTCTTCAGTATCCCCTTATAAAGAGACACAAAATAACAAGTTTGATTACTTAAAAATAACATGAATGTCATATCTGTTTTTATATTCTAAAGATTTATGGTCACCCAACAAACCTTGATAGCTTGGAAGCTGCACTGTGACCCACTCGGCAGGCAGTTTGGAGCCCCCAGGAGCTCCCTGGGAGAAGGACTGGCTTTCTACTCCCTGAAGCCGTGTCAGAAATCCATGATTCAGCAGTGACTTACGCTCCGAGTTTTTTGGTAGAGTGACTCTATGGCATACTATTTAATTTCTTTATTTAATTATGTTATTACAATAATTAATAATACATATTGGGTAGGAAAATACTCAGGAAGGACCTGCAAGGCAATAAGAACTAAAATATAAATGAGAAATTATCTCTGAATATTTACCTGCACAATGTCTCTCTTTTAATTTCCTAGATGACTTGAAAAGAAATCTCTTCAATGGGATATGCATTTTACATGATAGACTTTTTTTTCACGGCATCACTGCCCTGGTGGGAGTAGGAGGCCCAGCCTTGCTCTATATGCCACACACCTTCTCAGTTCACTTGCGCTAGTCAGTCTTTCATTTGTATGGAGGAGTTAACTAGTATAAGTGATCCTGTGATGTTGAGGCAAACATTTATTTTGAATATTGCTTTCTCAACTCGATAACACAATTTCTTAAGTTTTATTTTATAAAACAGGAAAGCAGAATTATGTGAAAAAATCTTTTGCTTCCCTTCCTAGTGAGTATGATGGACAAATATTATTAAATAATATACTTAATGTGCAAAGTCTATTCATTGAAATTTTAATCCATAGAGAATAAGTGTCCCAAATTAGGTAACTTTGCCTTTTATGACACCAAATGATGCCAACAATTCCTTTTAATTCTAATATATAATCACAAATCTAACTGAAAGCTATAATTTGAAATCTTCCATAATCTGATGTGTTCTTAATATACCTTCTGTAGGAAAACCACATAAGAAATAAAGATACTGGGGAAATAACAGGCAACCCCCAAAACAAACCCACCACCACTGAGTTGATTACAACCCATTGTGAACCCAATGACACACTGTGAACGCCCTGTCGGGTTTCCAACTCTGCAAATATTTAAAGAAATGAACTCATATCCTTTATCCATATGTATAGTGTGGGCATTCTTTTGTGACAAAATTTATTGACTGAAAGCATATTATATCACAACAAATATTTTTTCACACTCCAATAGATATTTTTTCACACTAACTAGCTGCCTCCATGTGGAGTGTAGTGAGACTATTTTAAAGGCATAAGGCACCAGAAAGTCACCAGTAATTAATCAGATATTTTTCACATTAATTAGAAGCACTACTTCTCTGACATAGACTGAAATGTTTGTATTGCACATCTGTGGAGTTGACCACAAAAGTTGACTCATGGAGACTATTATGTGCATAAAAATAGACCTGTCTTCCTTAAGGTTTTCAAGGGATAATGTTTTTGTTGTATTTTTTTTAACTTTTTTTTTGGTCGGCATCACTGCCCCCTGGTGGGAGTAGGAGGCCCACCCTTGCTCCTGGAGAGTTGCTGTGGGTCGCAGTCCCGCACACAACCACTATACCACCGGGGCTTATCCCTGTTTGTTTTGTTTTGTTTTCTAGTACAGCATATGTTTCTCTTAATGTACCTCTTTTTGGACTTGAACTTCCAACATTTCACTTAGCAGCTAAGAGTACTGATGGTTTGTACCACATAGGTATTTCCAACTTTTAAGTGTGACCATTCTGAGGAATATTACTTTTACACACATTCCCATTCATCTCATTCATGGCAATTTATGTAGGCACCATGAAGAATAAAACTTACACTACATAAATTTATATTCCCAGGAACTATCTCAAGTAGAAAAAGATATTAGTTCACATGAATGTCATTAACAGAAATCACAGTTTCCTAAAGTGTTCATATTTTTAGGGCATACAGGACTTACTCCATCTGATTTTGTGCATTAGTCTGAAGTTAAATATAGATTAGGCTATGTTGTTTTCCCTGCCAGCAGGGTCATTTGTGGTCATTGATTCTATTAATTCTCACACAAATATGTTGCCTTCTAAGCAAGAAAGTCAGTGTTCATTTTTATCTGTTGGCTTATGTTTGTCAACATAGTTCCTCCATTACTCATTCAACTCTGAACTCAAGGCTACACATATGCCAGGAAAATTGTTTATTTTGAAAAGTGTTCTTTGCCCCAAAGTAATTCATAATAACTTTTTATTTGTTTCTTATGAGAATGCTTTTCCTCAATTGAGGCCATTTTACTTTTTATGGGTCTATATCTGTTAATACTCACTTCAAGCATTCCTTTTGAATTTTACATTTTCTCAGTTCTCGTTGGCACTTTTCTTTCTCTAGTCTTTCCCCTATGGTTGGCTCTCCTTAACCAATATTGTGTCTCCTCAAACCTTCCCCCTTTGACATCTGCTTAAGAGGCTTTTCCAAAATGACCTACATTAGATTTTTGGATGCAAAATCACAGAGTGGCCTTTTTTGACCCAACAACAACAAATTAAATGACTTCCTGTGGCATTCCATGGCGACTGAAATGCACTCCTAGTTTATTAAATCTCACCTTTTCTGTCTTCTGCTATAGGCACTGACAGCTCTTCCTGACACACGCTAGGCCTTTGCTCGTGTTGCTCTTTCTCTCTCTCAAACTGACTTCCTTTAAGCATCTCTGTGTAAATTCTTCTCATCTCTCGTCTGGTCCAAAGGCTTCTTCTTTGAATACTTTGGTCCCCACCACTACTCTTTACCTTTGAAATGCCCTCAGCATCATATGCCTTGGAACGTTCATTTGACCATTTGTGAACTCATTGGATACATTGGCCTCCAAAAATCAAAACCAAAGTCACTGTCATTATGTTGCTTCTGACCCTATATAACCCATTAGAACTGTCCATTGGGTATCTGAGGCCGCAGATTCTTATACAATCAGTCTGCATCATCTTTCTGCTATGGGGTGTTTGGTTTGAACAACTGGCCTTTCTGCTGATAGTCCAAAGCCAACCCTCTCTGCCAGAAGGGCGCCTCACTTACTCTGCACTAAGTCTTTAGTCGCTTAAGTTCTAAGGATCACCACAGAAAAACGTCTGTGATGGTGGATTCTTATTAGATTATTGACCTTTCACCCCAATTACCACTAACTTGATGGAAACTATGCAGTTGTTCCAGAGTCCATGCTAACTCATGACAGCCCATCTGTTGCAGATAGAACTCATCAGTACATTTTGTTGGCTGCAATCTGTAAGGAAAGAGGTTTTCCTTGTATGGCATTACTGGTGGGTTCAAACCACTCACTCAGAGGGTAGTACTGTGATTCAGTGCCAACTATACACCCGATGACCCAGTTGAAGTTAAGGATATGATTTTTACTGTGTATAGTTGATGTTTTGTTTTCTGCCTCACCTGTAAAGTATTGTACAGTGACAAAAATGAATAGCCTATAGTAGCAAATAAGAGTCCACTTCTTCTCAAGTATCATATCCTGTAGAAACTCTTCACCTTCAAAGTTTTCAAAGAAGCTATATAAACATTAGCCACTTGCACTATTTGACCTCAGAGACTGCATGGAACTATTGCCGAACTGAGTTAGTACAGGGAGTGAAATGTGCTCAAATAGTTGAATGTCCATAGTGGAGCTGGCCACCTGGTCTTCTCTGCTTCCCTGTTCTGAGTGGGGAGACGGTCCTCAAGGCTTGGTAGGCCAGTATGTGCTCCACTCTTTCTTCCTTCATTCATTCGCTTCCGTGTGCTCTGGTCAGACATGTCCCTTTTTGCTGAGCAACAAGAACATTCTTATTGTTTTACTATGTGTTATGTAGGGTTTCCCAAACACCTGTGACTTAAAAGTTATCAAAAAATAATAAAAAAGAAACCCACAAAAGACTGTTGAATTTAGGGCTGAGCCCTGGTGGCGTTAAGTGGTTGAGTGTGGGACTGCGGCCCGTGGGCTTGGCAGTTCAAATCCAGTGGCAGCTCTCAGGAGCAGCACTGGGTAGCACCCATGACCACCGGAGGCAGTGATGGCCCCCAATCCCCCCCCCCCTGCAAAAAAGTTGAATTTTTAGCAGCAGGTTAATAAAAACCCATGAAATTCAGAGAAATACTTTCTTCTGCACCACTAATTTTCCTTAATATTACTTTATTGCTTTCACTGTTCTTTTTTCTGCTTTTCCTTTCTTCATCAGTTTTTCAATTTTATTTCAGTTACCTCATAGTTTTAACTTGAATGCTCTGTATTTTTCACTGCGATGAGAGTGTAGACTAATATTTTGTTTAATAAATTCCTTTGACCAAAATTACATTTTTCATCAGGAGCTGCCTATTGAAGTCACATTGACTTCATTATATTTGTTTTTAGGTTTATTTACCATATTCAGGATTATTCCAACACTGTGTGCTTATCCTTTTCTCTTACTACTCAACTTTAAAACAAAACAAAGCCACCGTGCACATAATTTCATCAGACATCTAAAACCACAGAATCAAGAAACACCAGCAGTAGTACCCTCCAAAATAGAAGAAGACAAGTTATCATCCATCTTGCTTCCTTCAGACAGGATGTGAGAAAGACAGCAGACAGGCCTCTTTTAAAATTTCAGAAATCCAGGTAAATAGGACCAAAATATTCATTGCAAATGATAGGTATGTCAGTGATTTAAAGGAAACAGCAAGCAAGCCCTAATTGCTATCAAGGTATTCCAATTATTGTCAACTCCCAGAGAAGCAATGAGGAACAATAATTGGTAACTATTTTTTAAATAGTAGTGATGTCTCAAGTCAGCACATCTGAAAATGTTTTCACTCTGAAAATTATACCTGCTGACTTCATTGTTTTTCACAGAATTATACAATGACAGTGATCAACATGCGTTTATCTTTTACATGACTTCCTAGTTTCAAACATTTTAAATTTTATGGAAAATGGTTTTTGCTCAAGCGATTTTCTTCACTATTGAGAACGGAGGTCCACAATTGCTGATACATAAGAACAGAATTATCTTTAAGGCTCAGTCCAAAAAAAGACAATGACTTCTATGAGTTTGAACAAATAATCAGTTTTCTCTCCTTTTCTGACAGTCCATGTTAATTGCTTTAGTTTTGGTCAGACACTATACAGTGAGCGCCTGTTCTACGTCAGTGGGTTACGATGTGCTCGAGATACAGCAGTAAGCACAGGGGCAACTTGATCCCCAAGAGAGGAAGGTGAAACTCTGCAGGGCCACGGATTAATTGTCTAATTAATGATTTGGGGTGGTACAGGGTAGAATCTTTCAGAACTAGCAGATATCCAGAATTAGCTCTGCATTTGAATGTGTTGCTGATATCAGTCCAGTGTGCTTTCAATCTAAATGAATTACTTTATATTTTCTACATTCTGATATTCATGACAACTTTTACTGAAAGAGATAGATGATTTGTGGAGTATGCATTTTTTTCATTTCCTGAACATCGGCAAATTTTCATTTGTTTATTTATTTTCTCTTACCTTTCCTCCCATCATCATAGTGTCTTTTTTAGGAAGGTGGCTATTCAAAATCCAATAATGCACCATAGCATTTGTAAAATTCACCAAAAGAGTTTTCATATTCTTCATCTGTTGGTGAATGTTTCATCTGTTGTTAAATATAAATATATTTCAAACCTTTATGTAAATATATCTCAAATCTTTAAACATATTCTTTAACATGATTGCCACACTCACCCGATATTCCCAGCTCAAAATTCTTAGTAGCCTTATTTTTGTATTTTAAATAACACACAAACAAACAAATACCTATAGTGCTTTTAAGAGCTGGCGCCCTGGCAGCATAGTGGATTACACGAGTTGGGCTAATGCCTGCAAGGTAAGCAGTTCAAAGCTGCCCGCCCCTCCAGAAGAGAATGATAAGCCTTCTCCTCTTGTAAAAAGATACTCTCTTAAAACCTCATGGGGACGCTTCTCCTCGCTCCTTCTGGGTCTCTAAGAGTGGGCAAAGAGTTCAGACCTTTTAGAATTTTAATAATTGTGAACACCTCATAGTTGATTGCATTTTCAGTGTTTTCACTAATGTAAAGTGGTGCCAATGGATTTCTATATTGAAAAAGTTCCTCAAAGATATTGATATTAAAGGGTTGCCAGCTTAAATTCTAGATCATGGGTCTCACATTCTAGCTCATTTTAAAAATAATTTTGCTCGATATTTATTTCATCACCCATACTCTCATTCTTTTCCATCGTTCTCATGTCTAAGTTATCAATCCATTTCTCATGACTGAAGTAGCATTTCGGATACTCATGAGGAGTAGATGAGATGTTAACGACTTTACGAATTCTCTAAACAAGTAGAATTGACCAACGCGTAGAAATGACTTCTGGGGTTGCATAAAATTGGTATCCAAATGAACTCCTATGGTTGCCTATGGAGCATGTGTAGCAATGGATTAAAATCCGATCGATCGTGTACATTCTTGCCAAGGAAGATTCGTGCTGCTCTCTGTGGCGTCTGACCACCAGTGTCCCTTACTTGTCTTGCCTGCAGCCATGAGGCTCTGCACGGAGGAGTGCCGCGTCCTGGGCCACTCGGACCAGTGCTGGATGCCGCCCCTGCCCTCGCCCTCGTCCGACTACAGGAGCAACCTGTTCATTCCCGGCGGTGAGGAGTTCCCCGCCCCGCCGCAGCAGCCGCGCCCACGCCCGGCTCCCGACCATGAGCTCCAGCCCGTCGAGGTCGGGGAGAAAAAGAAGAGCTTTTCCACCTTCGGCAAGGACGCCCCAAACGACGAGGACCCGGGCGACAGCGGCCCCTCGTCCCTGCTCTCGGAGATGAGCACGGTGTTCCAGCGCCTGCTGCCCACTTCCCTGGACACCTACGCCGAGGCCGGGGACGGGGAGCGCGCCGGCTCCCTGGAGCGCAAGAAGGCGCCCTTGTCCGCCAAGACAACGGGCTACCCGCAGGGGGTGGCCGCTTGGGCAGCCACAACACACTTTCAGAACCCCACCAACAGCTCCGCACCCCCTCTCGGACCTCACTCCAGCGTGCAGCCTTCCTCCAAGTGGCTGCCGGCCATGGAGGAAATCCCCGAGAACTACGAGGAAGACGATTTTGACAATGTCCTCAACCACCTCCAGGATGGCAAGCATGAGCTCATGGACGCCAGCGAGCTGGTGGCCGAGATTAACAAGCTGCTCCAAGACGTCCGCCAGAGCTAGGCGAGCTTGCCGGGCCAAGGGTGTTTGTTTCCAGATGTATGGGAAAGGGGACCGAAGAAATCCCCAGAGAACTGGCCTTGCCAAATAGTTGCATTTATCCTAAATGTGTCTGTGTATATTGAATATTAAATACTGTATTTTCGTATGTACACAATGCAAGTGTGATTATTTTAATCTGTATTTTAAAAATACATTTGTACCTTATATTTATGTGTAATTTAACAGACAAATTTTATTTTTTTACTCTCATGACAAACATGTCTTTCCTATTCATTTAGAAAGTAGCCACTTTAAATATCATATTCAACCACAAAGTATTAAAGCACTGCTTCGATTAGTTGTGCTGGGGCAGTAAATATTAGTCTGTAGTAACAACCCCACAAAAGCATTATACACGTCTTAGTTCCAGTAAGGGAACAATGTTTTTTATATTTTTAAAGTAAGTATCACTGACAAATGTTACACTATTTTATTACTATTATTCTTTTCTGGTTTTTTTTTTTTTTTTTGGCTAGTTCAGATGTTTATTACTTACATGTAATATTGACACAGGAGTGACATTGTAATTCCGGAATGGGAACCACCTTGAAAGATATTTATGAGATGAGTTTTTAAAATATGCTTTACACACACACTGATGTGAACAGTAGTAGATTTGATGTTTAAGAATCTCCAGCTTCCTGCTATTTCCAGCGTCTTCAAACTAGACTATCCTGAAGAAAGTCCAGTGTATTAGGAGTTGATATTCTCTGCACCCCTAAGTATTCATATGGGTTTATGATCAGGGTGGACAACAAATCCCACCCCATCTTTGTAATATGAGAGGTACCTAACAAAAATAGCATCAGCCCTTTAACCTTTTCAGGACCCTTGGGATATAGGATTTTCCATCACTATATGCTTCCTCTCAATTTTCTTGGGAAGAGACAGGCAGCCTTTGGGGATGTGTGAGCATGTAACAGTTTGAAACTGAAGAAGTAGGCATTTCCCTGGAGTTTACACAGGGTATTGCATGAGGTGTCTGAATTTTCACTATGACAAGTAAATAATTGGACAATGTTTATTTGAGACCCCTGTCTATGAGAGTTGTAGGGCAAACAAAAAAATGTAGGTCCCTCAAGACTTTAAAGAAGAAGGCAAGAAAAATGAAATCACTGCTTACCAAAAAACTCAGATGCACTCAGCATTTCAATATGCTTTTACTAATAAAAACACAGGGTATCAATAGTAAATTCACAGGAGGTAAATAATTGGGACCTAAAAAGGACGGTAGTATATGTTCTAATAATGTATTCATGGTTAGGTCAACGACCTCTAAAGCTGGGGAACATAACTGATTTTACCCAAAATGTTCTACTTAAATCTTCTTCTTTGCTATCACAATGCTTAAAGAATTTTGACTTGATTTTTTTTTAACTGTTAACTCTTCACTTTCATCTTTTGTACCCAATGCATGATTCATATTTTTGTTTTATTTTTAGTATAAGAACATTTATAAAAACCATATTTTAATTGCAATTTTGTTTTTTTAATTGTATGATAAGTGAAAAGTTATTTATTGCTGTTATCTCTGTGTGTGGAATGCCTTGGTAAGGGAGCTGTTATTATGACTGCTATCATTATGACCAAGCGTCTTTAATGTTATTTCTATGATACACTCTCTTGATTGTATTATCCAGAAAATTTTACTGTTGATGAGAATTTAAAAATAAAATAAAATGAATTTAAAGAATTGACCGTAATTCAGAATCTTGTTCAACCACATAGGTGTTCAAAAATTGTATATAGAGAGGGAAAAATCCAGTTTTGTGTGTCAAATGATAGGACATAATAAGCATGCTCAGGCAAAGGAAAAGCAAAACAATAATCACTTGAGTTTCTTAAGTATGCATGGACTCCATTTCAGCAGGACATACAGGACAGGGCAGACCGCGCCTTTGGTTCTCTAGACTTCAACCCCAAGGAAGGGGAAGTCTCACTTTCCCCCATAGGGCCGCTTTGTGCAAAGCAGACCTGCCGTCAGCAGCTCAAGGCTAACCACCGCGTCACCAGGGCTCCTAGGTCACGCATGTCCATTTCAGTACAGGAATTAAATGGATTTGGAGCAAAATGAAAATAAAATAGTGTAATAAAAAAGATGTTTCCTATAAAAATCACAGCATTTTTTTGCATGTTATGTATCCTAAGTGTATAGTTCTATGTTTTAGAAGGTGAAATCATTGTTCTCTTTGGTTTAAAAACAAATTGAAATGCTAAGAAAGTTACGTAGCCAAAAGGTGCCTAGAACTCAGATATTTTCATTTTCAAGCAAATTAAATAGAATGTGGTCTCAAAAATCACATTTTCCTTTAGTGGAGACATGCAATTGCAAGTGAAATTTCAGTTTATTTTTTCAGTAGATTACACACAAGTGTTAACCACATTTAAATACATTTTGCCTTTCAACCTCACTTCTTTTTTTACAAATTATCATTAAGAAAAAGAGTTTCATAGCCTCATCTTTCTTAATTTAAAACAGCCCTAGTAATTTAGGAAGCAAAGCTTGGAATCAATATTTTGAATAATTTAAAGTAAGTAAGAAATGCATTGCTACACTCAGCATGAAAAGTTTAGTTATTGTCTGTATACTAAGCATTCCATGTCTCAAATTCCTCATTTTTCCAGTCTTCTACATTTTATATAACAGGATAAGTGGATATTAGCATAAGATTTCTGTATTTTTCTCACATTATTTCTTTAGGCAGAGTGAAAGCAAACTTATCTGCTGTTGTCATTACAGCTTAGCCTTTCTTCAAGTTAATTTCTTCTTGTGATTCCACATCCCTCTTCACCTCAGAAGAAAAATTTAATGGTTACTCAAGCCAAAAAGATTTTATGTTCCATTCATTATTTCTTTATAGCATTGGCATCATTTAATTCTTTTATATGTACTTTCTTGAATATCATTCAAGGAATTATCTTCAAAATAATTTTTTTTCGGGTGAGGACGGGGGGGCATCACTGCCTCTGGTGGTCGTGGGCGCTACCCAGCGCTGCTCCTGAGAGCCACCGCTGGATTTGAACCGCCAAGCCCGCGGGCTGCAGTCCCACACTCACCCACTTTCGCCACCGGGCTCAGCCCTGGTTTTCTTTTCTAAAGCTTGATTACTGGATGTCTAAAACTGGCTTTCTTACAATCTTGTAAGTTACCAGCATTAGAACTCATTATTCATTCATTTCATCCTTGGTGTTTTCTAAAGGAGGTTTATAACCTTACAAGTTATTTAAAGTATTGCTTTTTCTGTCACATTTGCATCCGATTTACCACTTATCAAGTGATCAAGGCAAAGGTAGGTGAGTTGCCACCTCATCAGCATAAAGGAAGAAGCACTTTTATGGAAATTAACTCAATTTCTGTGTTTCATTCTTTTGAAAAATTAGCCCTGGTGGCTCGCTGAATTAAACTCTGGGCAGGACTGGGCTCCCAAGCACAGAGCCAGCAGTTTGAACACGCAAGGCACACCCCACATGAGAAATACGAAACAGTCTGCCTCTGGAAATGTTGACCGCCTTGAAAAGTGGTGGCGAGGTTCTAATCTATGCTACAGGGGCCTTGTGAGCTAGCAGCTCCAGGACAGCAGTGGGGAGTGGAGAAGTCCAATAAGGAGTCCTTGGGGTATGGTGGTTAAGATTGACCCTTCAAAGCTACTAACGGCTCCATGGAGGAAGGGGTGGGCGTGGGTTTCCATAAAGATTTAAGTCCTTGAAAATCCACTGGAGCAGTTTACTCTGGCCTCCATGTTTTCCATGAGTCTGCAGCAACATAATGGTAGTGAGCTGGGTAACGGCAGAAAGCACAGAAAGCTGAATCTGCATGACTGACACATTAAAATTCAATGAGTTGTCTATTTAATATAGAAGCAATTGATCTTGGATTTGTTAAAGTGGTGAAAAATACATTATTTTATACATTTGTTTCAATGCTGCATGAACTCAGGAGCTGTGGTCATACAATTTGCTCATACAAACGCTTGAGAATGATTTGCTACTTCTTTTTCAGTCTGTCTTGAAAATGTACAACCACTATTATAGTGCAGTCATAACAAAGTCTGAATGAGGTATATATTCCTATATAAAAATTAAATATAAGCCATTATGAATTTTCAGAGTATGTGATTTTAAAAGGATAAAAACCAGTGCAAGCATTTCTAAAGAGCTAGTAAATTGCATTCCTTAATGGTAGAAAAATTCATTAAAAAACTATCTTATGTTTATAAGATTCCTATATATCATGAAATCATAGAATAACATGCAGATTTTCATCATTTATACTATATTAGGATATGTTTAACTGTGAATGATAGAAATGGTTACTAAAGTGAAGCTTTCTTTAATAAATTAGCATATTTGAGCCCCTCAACATTTACTTTATATGTCTTGTTAATAAGTTCTAGAATAAACATTCAATCACTCATACTTTTTTTTAACTAAGCAATATATAGAACAATGCATTCTAGCTAAAATAATAAAATGCATTCTAGCTAAAATAATAAAAAAAAACATAAATCACGTACTTTATACTTAAATCCACCTTTTATCTCTTTAACTAGCTATAATACATCCAGTAGATATGCTATGAAACAGGAAATAAGAAGGATTCAATAAAATCTAGCAAAAAATATTGAATAGGTAGTCATTGTATAATAAACTTGACATAGATGCTCTATGTCTCTCATTAATCTGTTATATTTTTATTATATGCCACTTTATACAATTTGTGGAGCAGTTAAAAGAATTTTACAATGTGCTGGCATAGCAAAAATTGCTACAAAATTTACATACTTCCTGACTTTTAAAATTCTAATAACATATCCTACTCTGGCATTTTAAAATAATAGTTTTCTATTTCCTTTTATGACTTCAGCAAGATGCCTCTAATTCTTGTTTGCCTTCTCAGATTTTATCTCTTCAATTTATTTATTTTATGGTATTCTTACTGATAATTCATCCAAACTGTCTACATTTTGCAGCAATCCTCTCCAAATTTTCACATGTATATAGTTGCTTATATAACTATCTAGATTTTATCAGTTCTCATGGGGTGTTCTTTGTTATTGATAAAGTAGGGATCGTATTTTTGAGATATGAAGCTATTGCTTTAAATTCTCAGTAAGCATTGCTACTCTGATTCATTAGTTCAATAAAAATACAAATTCATATTCTCCAGAGTAAAAGGGTCATTTATTTTGTTCCAAATTCTACAAATTGTGAGTATATAGAAGTACAGAATATAGAAAATGTCTTAAGGGAGAAAAGTGGTTTGTTTTTGTAACTAAATAGAAAACAAAACAAAACACCACCTTTTTCTTTACGAATGAAGGGTTGTTTCCAGAAACTGTTACTACAGGTCTCCAAGAAGGTTCGGACTCATAGTGACCCAAAGCACAAAAGAGCAAGCCCTCTCTACTCCTGCACCACCATCCTCACTGTCACTGCTGCGCTTGAACTTGTTGGGCCGCCACAGTGCGAATCCTTGCTGAAAAGCCTCCTTGTTTTCTTACTAAGTAGATGTCTTTGTCTAGGAACAGGTTTCTCCTGATGCCATAACCAAAGTGGATCAATGGAAATCTAGCTATCCTTAATTTTGAAGGGCAATCCGTTTCTAAGGCTGATTTATTTGTTCCTCTATGAGCCCAGGTGGTGTAATGGTTTATACATTGGGCTGCCGTCAGTAGAGCGGGCTGTTCAAAACTACCTGTTGCTGTGTGGAAACCGTCTGGACTTTTTACTCCCGTAAACAGGCATGGTCTTGGGAAACCACCGGGGGTCAGCATGACTTCGCATTGACTCCACGGCAGTGAATATGTATATTCCATATTTGTCACCAACAACACCAGTAAAAGTTCCTCCTAGGCTTTCCGTAGTCTCTTTGTAGCTTTTGTATGCATATGAGGCAACTGAAATGAGATCTTGGGATTTTACTGTAAACCTTTGTGAAGAGCAGAAGAGCCCCCTCCCCCAAAGATGTAAATACTGGCACAAAGTATGTATGCATATATTGTGATTACAGCTGTATGAGTCCCCAATAAAGTAAACCTTTTAAAGAAAATAGATATTAAGTAGGATGCTGGTTTTGCATTGACTGGGTCAGCCTATAGACTTAGTAAAATAATTGTATATTACAATGATTAAATTTTAAATTAGTTGATGTCAAATATAGCACAATATCATCCATTAAGTATTAGGCCTCTTCTGATTTGATGAAAATCTTAAGAGCAAAATAGTGAGGCTTTTGGTGGGAGAAGCAGAATGTCTCTAAAAAGCTAAGACATTCCTCCAGGCTTTGCAGAACCCTGTAGGGCTGCTAACCACAAGGCCAGCAGTGTGAAACCATCAGTCACTCCACAGGAGAGAGAGGAGGCTTTCTACTCCTGTCTAAACCCACATTCTGCAGAGCTCAGCGGAGCAGTCTCACCTCTATATGGAGTCACCATGACCCAGACTTGACTGGAAGGCGTGGGATTCGATCTGATTTTCCTGTCTATTATCAGGCCTATAAATTTTAGACTTTCTATCCCCCATAATTGCATGGGACAATTACTTAAAATTATATTTCTTTTTCTACAGACATTGCTTTCAATAGAGATACTTCCTACTGATTCTGTTTCTTTAGAAAATGCATCTTAACATATAAGTGAGAAATATCTGTTTCCAAGGAAAACTTAGCAACTGTTGGAGGCATAAAGGTCTAGGGTGAGTAAGAGAAGAAGGGCCCAATCTCAGATGTTGTGGCTTCATTCTTACCATATCCCGTGATCTTTAGAAGAAATTTAGAATGAACAAGGCAACATTTGAGGTGATCCCAATGGAAGTCGGCTTGTTGTTGTTGTTGTTGTTGTTGCCTCCTCTGACCCTGGATGCACAGACATGCAGACATAACAGGAGGGATCCAAAGGTGTGTGTGTCTCTGGACCAGCACCCCACCTACTCACTGTCTGGATAATCTGTAGTGAAGACAATGTCCCTCTTGTTCAAATGGAGGATGGGATTGCATTATAAAGTGTGTTGCCTTCAAAATGCTCTTTCCTAAATGAAGGCAGACTTTTTAAAAGCCTGAGGAACATTTTTGTTTTATTAAAAGGTACATTCTGTGGCTCAAAATAACTAACCACAAAGTATTTTAGACAGAAGAAGCATAGACTTTTCCTTTGGAAGTAGCGCTTTGTGTTGGACAATGTTTTGGGTTCCAAATAATCTACACCATTTACAGTAAATCTTTTTACATGTGATGTAATAAATCCCACAAAATTCAATTAGGAATGCTGCATATATTCTTGCCAAAAATATATTTCACCAGTGCAAGCTTATGATTTTGAGTTCTTTTATAAAATCATATCTAGAGGCTGTTGGTGTGTGTTCTGTTAATTTCCTTTTCAGAATATAGGCAATTTCTGAGAATGTTGATTGGCAGATAAATGATGGGAACATTGGTAAAAAATTACAATTGCAGAGGGTGGTTGTAAGAAAACTCAGTTGCCAATGCTGAGTTCCATACTCCTTTTTTTCCCCATTTAATATGCCTGTCTCTTCATGTTCTCCTTGGATGACATCCAAATAGAGTGAAATTATACTATTTTGCATAATTCTATTAAATCTATCTATCTATCTATATCTATCACCTATACTGACTTAATTATGTGTCAGCCATTGCTCTAGGAGATTCATGAGCAAACAATATACAAAAGGGGTGCAAAATTAACCAGGAGCTAGTCAGTGACAGGCCACTAGCATGACAACCAAACAGACCATAGCAGTGCGGGGCACAAAGTTGACACAGATGGAATAATAAGGAACAAAAGGATAATAAATAAGAGTCTAGTTCTATTTTACACAAAAATAAACGAGGGAAAGAGGTAAGTGGTTCGCTTTTGAGGTACCTTTCCAAATCTTATGAATCACAATGAAAAGAAGGCTGAAGGAGTGTGCACAGTTGAGCACCTCCAGTTGGTATGCACGGAAGATACAGCAGAACCTAAACTCCAAGTAAAGTCGATCCAAATGACATGAACGGAGCAAACCTGTGAGTGTCTTTAGTTGCTGTTGGTGTGCAAATTAAAATGAGAAGAAATAGTTGTGCATATGTTTAATAATCACATTATGGAATGTCTAAAGTATGACAGGAATATAAAAGCTGAGCTGATACCAAGGCCTAAGTAGAAGGAGGATGTTTTGAGGATGATGATGGCAACAAATATTCAAATGATCTGCATACAATTGATGTATGTATTGATCATGATAAGAGTTGTATGAGCCCCCAACCAAATGATCAAAAAAAAAAAAACGGGTAAGGAAAAATGGAGAGTGGAGACATGTCTGAACCCTGCCGCATGGCAATAGCGAAGCAAGAAGAGTCAAATACAGTCCTCCATGTGTTTATGCAATCCTATTTTACTGATATTAGTGGAATAAAATAATGATTTTACTGCATAATAATAATTTTATGTGACTTCTTTAATAGATATAGAATTTTACCCATTCTTTAAGGCAAAAATATTACCACAGTAGTTACAGTTATTAAATGAAAATATCAAAATATAAAAAAATGAAATATAACCTCTAGACATTGGTAATCTAGACATTAGTGAGCAGAAATGGACTAGCAGTGATGAACTTTTATCTGTCTAGCATATGATTTACTCTATGTGGAATGATAAATTTGAAAATGAATGGGATAACATTCATTGTCAAAGGACATATCAAAATTTAGAGGAAATATGTGTTTTCTGTGGTAAGATAATATCTATATGTTTAGAATTTTATTTCAATTTCATTCAATTAAATAAATTGTATACAAATTTAATTCAATTTTACCCAACAGCCACTAAGGTTAATGAAGAAATTGAAGAATTTAACAACCTACTCATCCTGAAATTGATCATATAATCAAGATGCTTTAGTAATTACTAGTAATGGGAATTTGGAAATTGGAAACCAAAAAGAAAGATATGAAGTTGTAAAATATGGCCTCCTGATGGCTATGTAGTTGGATATTGCATGATATAATCTTGCAGATTCAACAAAACATGAAGAGTGACTATATTCATGGACTTTGCCAGAGGGAATGCTCAGGCATTAAATGGACTAACTCTGAAAGAAGAGGTAAATTAGGAAAATAAATGTCAACAGCCAAAATGAGACTAGAAGCAGGCTAAAAGAGGCCATCAATTGCTCATATTAAGTGCAGGTTTAAGTTGATTAAAATGAAATCTAAAACAGTGAAAACTGACCTGGCTTGTATCCCATCTAAATTTCAAAAGCATCTTAAGAATAGATTTCCTGTATGAACACTAGTGGTAGAAGAGCAAACCAACTTGGGATGGTAACAAATCAAAAAGCAAAAGACCATTAAGATGCAAAAAAGAAAAAAAAGACTAAAGTGGACGTCAGAAGATACTTTGAAATTTGTTCTCAAATGTGGTGTAGCTATAGAAAACAGAAGAAATGATCAAATGAAAAAGCTGAACACAAACCTTTTATGGACAGCAATGAAAGAAACAGAATTAAATTGAAATGTGTAAAACCTAAAATTAGAGCGCCTGAAGAGAAGAGCACTTTCAATATTTCTCTAGCTGAAAGAACATGGGAGAAAAAAAAAACAATAAAAACTAAGCATCAAGGGCTGAGTCCCGGTGGCGTAGTGGTTGTGCGCGGGACTGCGACCCACTGGGATGGAGGTTCAATTCCAGCAGTAGGGCTGGGCCTCCTACTCCCACCACCAGAGAGCAGTGATGCCCCCCGCCCAAAAATAAAATAAAACAAAATAAAAATAAAAATAAAAAACTAAGCATCAAATTGAATTTTTAAAGGATTCTAAGGAGAAAATGTTGAGTAATGCAAGAAGCATCAAAAGAAGATAGGAAGGACTGAGCCCTGGTGGCGTAGTGGTTGAGTGCGGGACTACGGCCCACAGGCTGGGTCGTTCAAATCCAGCAGCAGTTCTCCAGGAGCAAGGCTGGGTAGCTCCCATGACCACCAGAGGGCAGTGATTCCCCCAAAAAAGAAGAAGCTAGGATTACACAGGCTCACTATATCAAAAATTGAGAAATATTCAAATATTTCAAGAGGTAGCATATAATCAAGAGTCCTTTCTTTGTCCATGTTGCCTTAAAAGCACCAGCAAAAAGCAAAATTCCAGGAATGGACAGAATGCCAATTAAAATCTTTTAACAAACTGATGCAATACTTGGAGCATCCAATAGTCTATACCAAAAATTTTGGAAGAGAATTACATGGCTAACTGTGCCCTTTCAAAAGAAAAGTGACCCAGTAGTATGCAAAGAGTATAGAACAATATCATTAATATCATATATATGTAAAAATTTAAGATAATTTAATCACAGTTGCAACAATACAATAAGGAGCTGCCAGAAATTCAGGCTGGATTCTGAAGTGGACTTGGTAAAAGGGGTATTATTACTGATGTCAAATGGACCTTGACTGAAAACAGTATCTGAGAAAATGTTTACAGGTGTTTTATATATAATAAAAAGGTGTCTGATGGTTTATATTCTAACAAATATTCTAGAACACTTAATTTTGCTGATGTGGACTCTGCACATAGAATGTGAGGAGTGTTTTAAATAAACATGTATAACTCTGTGCAGTTTAAATCAAGAAAAGTATTTGTCAAGATTGCAGCCTTTCACCATAACCATTCAATTCATATTTTGAGGAAATAATTTAGGAAGCTGGGATATATATATTTTAATATATTACAGTATATAATATATTAATATATTATATATAGTAATCATTTGTACTGGAAAGAGTTTCATTAATAATATGGAATCAGCAGGTGACACAACTCTGCTTCCTGTAAGCAAGTAGGACTTGAGGAATTGCTGATGAAGATCTTAGAATGCAGTCTCAGATATGGATTGAAAATCAATGTAAAGAAAACAACCTCACATTTGGAACAAAAGACTAGGCTGCAATAAGTGGATAAAAGTCTAAATTTGTCAAGAATTTCAATTTACATGGATCTATAGTCAAAACTCATAGAAGCAACACTCAAGAAAATAAAAATAATCAGCTTATTACATTGGGAAAATATGCTGGGGGAAAAAAAGGCCTTAAAGAGTTGAAGAGCAAGATTTTCTCTATAAGGACTAAGACTGGAACCAAGTCCTGGTATTTTCAATTTCTTCATATTTCTGATGAAAATGAGATGAACAATGAAGACTGCAGAAAATATAATGCATCTAAATTTTGGTGTTGGAGAAGAATAGTGAAATAAATCAAGCAAATTGATTTGGAAGCACTTTGGAAGAAGTGCAGCCAGATGGTTCCCATGAAAAGGAGAGGAAGAGACTTCATCTTAAGTACTCTGAACCTGTATAAGAGGGAATGGTTTGTAAAATAAATGATCCCTGCAAAGGAGGACCATCAAGGAGATGTAGTGGTGGCAAAAATAGGCTCAAATATGACATGCACTGTGAGGTCAGTGCAGGACGCATGTTTTGTCAGGTCCCTGGGAGTCAGACTAACGGGCACCTAGAGACAGCCATAAAGAAGCTGATAGCAAAATGCTGCTAATGATAAGCGCTCCCTCTTTTATTTTGTAAATTATGAATTTTCAATACATATCAGAACTGGGTTTTTTATATGACATGGAAAAAATTGAATATCAATATTTTCCTACAAAACAATTTTTTAACAATATTTAAAGTTTCTTTCTGCTCACTATGGTGCTGACTTAATGATTGTAACGTAGAATGATCAGGATAGGGTTAGATAATTCTCTATTTTTAGAAAATTCCTGGCTTTGTCATTCTTATTATAACTTTGAATTACATTGTCTAATTTCCCAAATATACTTTTATTATTTTTACTTGGATAACATTACATTTATAGATCAATTTAAGGGAAAACTGATATTCTTATTATATTGCATTTTCTTTTCAATGTTGTATCTCTGTGCTAAAGGTTTCTTTTGTGTTTCTAAGTAACATGTAAAATCTCTTTACCAATAACTATATATGCTTATTGTTAACTACTGTGTTTTATCTTTGATGTTCATTATTAATTTACCTAGTTATTGTCCAGATGAAAATTCACATTTTTCCTACACATAAATCTTTATTTTTTTGTTTAATTTTTTTTGGGGGGGGGCATCATTGCCCTCTGGTGGAAGTGGGAGGCCCAGCCTTGCTCTTGGAGAGCTGCTGCTGGATTTGAACCACCAAGTCAATGGGCCGCAGTCCTGCATTCAACCACTACACCACCGGGGCTCAGTCTTTACACATAAATCTTAAATCCAACTTTGAACTTATATTTATGATAATCACACTATGAATTCCTCCAGGTTTCGATTTTTTTGTTTGTTTGTTTGTTTTGGGCATCACTGCTCTGTGGTGGTGAGAGTAGGAGGCCCAGCCCCACTGCTGGAATTGAACCTCTGTCCCAGTGGGCCGCAGTCCCACGCACAACCACTACGCCACTGGGGCTCAGCCCGGTTTTCAAGTTTTTATATACTTTTACTTTAAAAATTCTTATTTATCAACATGTAATTTTAAAAGTTATATATATTATTGTGTGTTTTTTCATTGTTATATTTTGGCATATAATGACACTTCTGTTTAATCTGATATTTCAAATTTAGAATTGATAGTGGAATGTTTTAAGTGAGTATTTTATATTCATTGTCATTTATAAAACTTGTCACTTTTAACTAGCTAAAGAATATTAATTTGCTTATAAATAATGTAATATTTAATCCCAGGGTTATTTTGCTTCCAAACTTAAGTTAAAAAGGATAAATACATTTTACTTGTTCAGTGCCAATAAAGAAAAAGAGAAACTTTTGCCCACCTTCTACCAACATAATTCTCATTGACAGACACGTGCTATTAGATATAAATACAAAAGAAAATTACAGGACAGTCTAATTCATGTACATCAAAATAAAACTTTTAAAAAGCTAGCCAAAGTCAGAAGTTTATTTTTTTAGATACATTAATTTTAAGTTCATTTAAAACATGAAGATGCTTAATATTACTCTACGATTCTGGCATTTATTCATTTATATTTTTAACTTTATATATTGAATTTAATTATCTTTGCTTAGAAAGTGTTTGTTGATCTCTATCAGTAATGATATAATTAAATACTCCATTACCTTTTCTTTATCTTTTACATTTCCCTCAATTTTACTTGACTGTTAGTTTTGTTGTTTAGCTTTCTGTATTAGATTATACCTAATCTAATTGACTTGTTACTTGACTTACATTACTAAATCTCTAATTTCAATCTATTATACATGAATCAAGCACTTCAATCATCACACACTCCCAGTTGCTTTTTTCCTCCTACACTTATTTTCGTTACCTTATGTGTTAGTCTGGGTAGACTAGAGAAACAAATTAATAGACACGCATATGGATATAAGAAAAGGTTTATATACAAGAGGAATGGAACATTGTAAAGCATCCCAACCCAGCCTAAGTCCAACGCTATAAATCCAACATTAGCCCATATGTCTGATACCAGTCTATAAAGTCTCCCTCTGACTCACGAAGCACGTGCAGTCAAAGCATTCTGGCCCTGGCAGGGGTCTTCCCATGGCTCCTCCCTTCCAGGGCTGGGGGTCTATCAACAGCATCCAGTGGTGGTAGAAGCAACTTAGTGCTGTCAGGGCTCTACCATGGCTTCTGCAGCTTCAGAGGTCTGGATCCATCAGGATATGGCCCTGTGGCTCCTCCTCTGGCACCTCCAGCTCCTCAGACACTGCCATCTTGTCTTGTCAGTAGTTCGTCATCTCGCAGACTGACTCCCAGATACTGAGAGTCAAACCTCTCTTCTCCAATTAGGAACTACTGCAAGACTTCCCAGAATTCTAGGAGAAAACCATGCCCCCACTGAGGCCTCATCAGCTACTCACTGACTGTCTCCAGATTAACAGGCTAGACTCAACCCCTACATCCAAATCATGAAACTGACATTATGAATACATGACCGTCACACCTTATTTCTACTTTACAAAGCATACAATGTTTGCACTGTATAATCCACAATTTAATAGTAAAGATTTTGTGTCAACTTGCCATGTTTCACAGTGAAGTTGTGTCCTGCTTCCTATATAATTAGGAAGCTAAGGAAAAGCTTGCTTGCTCATCACTGGGTCTGAATCTTACATGCAGATCAAGATATGATCTGCTCATCACTGGGTCTGGATCTTACATGCAGATCAAGATATGATCTCAAATTCCCTGGACTTGAGTTTGTGACCTGATATATTATCTACTGATCCTGGGAATTCTCAGCAGCCTGAAATTCTACCTGCCTATCTTTGCAGCAGAATCCTGTGGCTTCCCCTGCTGAACTTGAGTTGATCTGCTCCTGCAGCTACATGAGTCAACAGAAGCTTCCAATCTGACATCTGATCTGAGGACTTGGAACTTCTCTGCTTTTCAACTGTGTAAGCTATTTCCTTGATATAAAAACACCTGTCTATATATGTATAATTTAAGTTTCACAGGTTTTACTACTCTAGAAAACCTAGCTTAAGATACACACACAGCCTGCATATTTTTTCTTAGATATTAGGGTAAATCAATTTCAATATTAATTGTCAGTTCTTTTTATCAGTTTTCTTGATATTT
Source organism: Nesogale talazaci (assembly GCA_004026705.1). Taxonomy (NCBI): domain Eukaryota; kingdom Metazoa; phylum Chordata; class Mammalia; order Afrosoricida; family Tenrecidae; genus Nesogale; species Nesogale talazaci. The sequence continues at coordinate 84,170 of PVJH01006286.1, forward strand.
AAATAAGCATAAACATTCTATCATAATTTTTCTTTGAAGAATTTGTAAGTATGGTTCTGCATCCTTCTGTGATATGTGATGAAATGTTCAAATAAAGAATAATTTTAATCCCCTTTACAGATGACTTTAGCCTTTGTTATTATTACTTTGCTTCATGATTTGGCTGAAGGCTAAAGAGAAAAGCCAGCTTTCCATTTAACAACACATACACACTTATTTCAAATTATTGATTGCAATCCAAACACTGATTAGATGAATAAATATTATTTAGTTCACATCTTCTCTGTGTGTCCAACTTCAGCTCCTCTTTCTCTCTTAATCTCCCATGCCTTCAGAACTCTGCCTTTGGGCAAATGTAGTTACTTTGATGATGATCACAAATGATTTCTAATTCTAAGGCATATGTAGCACTATAGTCTTATTTTTCCCCTTATAGACTTATCTATGATTTGCCCAAAGTTGAGTCACTAGAGTGAGTTCAATGCTAACACCCATAGTGTTTATGATTCTACCAGTCCTAATTTCTTCAGTAAGCCTGGATATTTTTGTGAATTTGATTGTAGTTCTACATTTTTCACCCAGGTTATTCAGGATCTTCAGACCTGCTCATGATCAGAATACTCCATAGCTCTCCATAAAGGTATTCTCTTCCAGTTCAAGGAGGTTGATCTTTGAATGGTCCAGGAGGTTATTGGATTAATAGTTTGTATGTGTCTTGGATTTCCTTCACTCTTCTCTACTCAGAAAAAGTAGAGACCAAAAGATACACTTTGGATTATTTCTCATTAAAGAAGCATATAAAGCATTGTCTTTCTACAATATCTTAAGCCAACTGACCTTGAAATAACTTGAGAATGTGGTACTGAGTCTCCAGAGCCAAATGACTTTATTACTCAAGGTCTTTGATTATGGCTTAGAACTTTTCAGTTCTTTGCAACTGTATGATTTCCTGTATTTATAAATAGACTGTGTCACATGTAAATGCATAGTAGAAATATGCCTTGTCAAATTTACATGCATGCATAGATATAGTCCTATTCTCATTTGCACAACTGTTCAGCTTGTGTGTCTATACACCATTAAAGGTCATTGTGATTTTTTGTTGCTATGTGCACCTTAAAAATAGTATCAACTCAAAGCAACCTCATTCACAATAGAAAAAACATGGCTCTCTTCTGTTCCATCCTATTATTATATCTGAACCCATTGTTAGAGGCACCATACCCATCCAACTCACTGAGCGTCTTCCACTTTCCCATTGCATTTCTACTTTAGGAAGCATTGATTGTATATCCAAACAAATCTTTTCTCTTTTCTCTGTTTACCATGATCTCTGTTGTCTATTGGCACAGTTGAGAGGACTTACGTCTTCTTTACACTGAGTTACAATCTATAATTCAGGCTGATGTCTTTGGTTTTCATTAACAAGGGCCTCAAGTTCACCTTGCATTCAGCAAGCAAGTTGTGTCATTACCAAATTTCAGGCTGCTTATAATCCTTCTTCCAATTCTGAAGCTCATTCTTCATATAGTTTAGTTTGTCAGATTATCTGCTTAGCATTCAAATTGAATAATTTTGGTGAAAGGATAAAACCCCGACACGTGCCTTTCTTGATTTTAAAAAACTCCTTACTTCTTTGTTCTGTTCAAACAGTTACTTCTTTGTTTATGAACTTGTTCTGTCTATGCACTATAATGAGTTCTAGATTTTCCGTTCTTCTTAAGCCTATTCATGCTGTGATATGATTCACACCACATGTCTTTGCATAGTGAAACCCCAGCAAACATCTTTCTGGATCCTCTGCTTTTAGCCAAGATCCACTGTACAGCATCAATGAAATCCTTTATTCCATGTCCTCTTCTGAATTCAGTTGAGTGAATGTGGCTACTTCTTACTCACATACTACTGCAACAATTGCTGTATTATCTTTAGCAAAAATTTACATGAATTTGAAAGATTAATGATATCATTTGTTACTTTCTTCATTTATTTAAGTCTGTGTGTATAATAATATGTCCCTTTCTTGTCTTGAACTCTTGTACTCTCCCCCATGTCAATTGAGGTATATCTCTTTATCATCACACATTTTTGATAGTTTTTAAAACATAGAGAAGAGGATCTCTCTCTGTATACCAATGTGTTAAAATGTCCACATTTCGCTTCTTTATCATGTCATTTCAATATTACAAAGTTACTGAGACAATTAAATAGATATCCTTAGCTGTTTTATATAAAATGTGTCTGTAGCAACATCTATAATTTTTACTTTTTTCTTATTAACTATGAATAAATGTCTCACTCTCACTACCTCTCTGTAACCATCTTATCTTTTTCTCTCCAGGAATATTGCTCATTTTCCCCTGGTATTTTTAGACTATTTTTGCTTCCTACATGCTAAATCTGCAGAAGATAAATATTCTGCTTCATAAAAGATTGTGGTACAGTCAGATTTTTAAAAATTTGTTTCCTAAACATTGTTATCACATATACTATAGAAAAGAGCATTGTCTGGTTCTGCCCCATTCTCTTAATCAGTGCTAAGTTTAAGCCTGCTGTGAATTGTGTGTCAATGTATCTTCTGAACGGTGCATCCCTAACAGAGTCTAGCTGTACAAACCCTTTGGGACTCTCCTATCCTACCGCGTCACCATTACTCAGAATAGACTACACAGTAATGAATTTAATTTGGAGCTACTAGAACATCCAAATCCTATATTATTAATATCTTACTATGTCTATTTTATCCACACAACTATCCCGGATACTCAAGTCCACTCCAGTTAGCACCTTTCCACATCCTGTACTAGATAAACCTATATATTTTTTTAAAAAGGTAATCACCTGTCACATGTCTGACTACTGCATATATGTGAGTATAAGCTGATCTGAATATAAGCTGAGGCACCTACTTTTACCACAAAAACTGGGAAAACTCATTGACTAGAGTACAAACCTGGAGTGGGACATGCAGCAGGCACTGGTAAATTTCAAAATAAAAATAGATACCAGTAATATTACAATAATTGAAGCATCCATTGGTTAGATTTTTTAAATATTTATTTCAAAGAAAAATAGTATCTTAGCTCTGTAAGTGAGAAAGTGGGTCAACAAAGATAATATGGTATCAATAATAACTTTAAAAGTACAAAAACCTTAGCTCAATCAGCAACCAAGCTAAAATACAAGAGTCAAAATCCTTCAAAACTGGATTCCTCATCACCATCTAGCATGTCCAAAAAGAGCTTCAGCTTTAGCTGGTGTGAGGTTACCAGCACAGACATTGTCGTCATCACGGAGTTCGGAGTCATCACCATCACTGCTGTCGTTCTCACACAAGGTGCTGTCTTCACTGCCATCCATAGCATTACTAAGGCCACCTTTCTTGCAGGTGCATTGCACCAAGTCCTCTGGAATCTCCTTCCTTCCATCAGGGACCCACTATGTTATCAATTCTATGTTGGGCTTCATCAGATTTCCAACTTTTGACAGTCAGACTTGACCAAGTGACATATGTTCAGGCCACATTTTTTTCACACATAGTTTTTGAAAGGTTTATTTAAACACACTTGCAATACACATGTAAGTTCTCCTGGAATAATGGCCAAATCAAAAGCATAATCAACACCGGGTACAGAGAGGGGTTGAATCTCTCATGAATATGAAGTCAGGATTTGGCAGGGGCTATAATTACCTGAAGGTTTGATTAGACGAAACCAAACTTGTTGTTTGAAGTAAATCATAGTGACCCAATAGAACCAAATAGAACTGCCTCATAGCATATCCAAGCTATAAATCTTCATGGAAACTTCCTGCTGTACTTTTCTTGCATTAAGCAGTGTGAATTAAAACTGCTGGCTTTCTGATTTGCAGCTGAGTTCTTAATCTCTGAACCACCAGGGATTGTTAGTAAAAGAGTTGGGGCTTTTCTGATACAGCCTGACTTTTGAACAGAGCACTCAGCATCTTCATACATAGAACTCTCCTTGATATCACATTGTCATTTCAGCTTTATGCCATCATTAGATGGGCAAAGTGTCTCAAATGAACCCTTTGGTTTAGATCCTTCATTAAATCCATCCATTCTTTTTCTATATTCTTCTTTAATTTTCCAACATAGGATAACCTTGCACTGGACCATGATGAGGTATTGCAATGTCCTACGACAAAAACCACAAGTCACAGGCCTGAAGTTTTCTTTTTCATTTTATCAAGTTTAGAAAGGATCATGCAAATATTGCAAGCATATTAACTACTACTTGTTTCTTCAATGCTCATGTGTTAGTCCAGATAGACTAGAGGAACAAATTTCAGAGACATGCATATAGGTGTAAGGAAAGGGTTTATATACAAAAGAAATGTGACCCTAAGAAGGCATCCCAATCCAGTCCCGTGCAAAGTCATAAGTCCAATAATAACCCATATGCCCGAAATCAACCTATAAAGTCTGCTGCCAACTCAGGAAGTCACAGGTCATTGGGTGCAGAATTCTGGCGCTGGCAGGGGTCTCCCCATGGCTCCTCGCTTCCAGGGCTCAGGTCCATCAACAGCATGCCACTCCAGCTTCAGAGGTCTCTCTTCATCAAGGCAAATCCATGTGGTCTCTCTGCTGGCCCCTCCAGCCTCCCAGCCACCGCCATTCTGTGTTGTCTGTGATTAATCGTCTCTGAGACTAACTCCCCAAAACTGGGGAAGATAGCTTCTCTTCTTAAAGAGGGAAATACCACAAGATTTCCCAGGAGTCTCAGGTGAAAACCATGCCCACACAGAGGCCTAATTGGCTATTCAATGGCTATCTCCAGATTTACAAGTCAGACTCCACCCCTACATTTCAATTATAAAATTAACATAAGCACATGACTGCCACAGTCCATCATCAGGCTCGTAGGGCCGAAACCAGTCATTATATCTCAAGCTGTGATGGTCAAGGTTGTGACAAGCAGAAAGTTATCAACCAAATGAGGAGCCTTGGATAAGCGATTCTGGCTGGCAGTGCCCTCATTTTGACCAAGACTGACATAAAAAAAATAATAGAGGAAAAGATCAGCATGCCATTTATCTTGGACACAGACAACTACTCTGGCGATAACAACCTTTCAAGCAACCTAGTCTGGTTGCAAGCTACATAGTACCCTGGGTTGAGACATGAGTTCCCAAGTGTTGGCCATATGTTCTACCATGAAAAAACCAAAGACATACATAGGAATTGGTTAGCTTATCAAATGTCAGTTTTAAGAAATGTCATGCTTTTTTTCTATAATCAGTGAGCAACCTTTTCTACTAATTTAAGTATAGTAAGGTTTCGATGTTCAAAAGGAGATGTTTAAACTAGGGAAAAGCTCAAATTTCATGATAATCTATTTTTAAGTACCTAAAATAAAAGCAAACTAGAAAAACGGACAAAACTAAAAACAAGAATAAAAAACATAAGTCCTCTTTTCTTCTGTTGTTTTAGCCATACATGTATTCTAATTAGACATTTTGAGCAGCATTCTAAAAGGAGGCGAGGTTTAATTTTTTAGGGTGTCTATTTTTCCAAAATGAAACATGAACTAGGATAACTTGAAAAGCATTGACTTAAAAGAATTCTATTTGCCAAGGCTAATTGCTTTTTGAAAGCACTGCATATTATGTAAACTGCAATGTTTTGAAGAAAATAAAAACTGAATATTATTATGCAGTATTCATGTTTTGTGCTTAAAGAAAATACATGGAATTTTAAAAATGTAGCTTTAGCCTATAGATTAGAAAAGGGGATGTGTGAAAAATACAAATTATTTAATAGTAGAGAAAAGAATAGTTAGCAATTAAAATTAAAAACTTTCCTTCCTTGCTTCCATATCTTTATACTAAGGTGCCTGGGAAATTCACCACCACCACCTCCAGGTGAATTTTGTCTTGAGTTCTGGATCCCCTAAATCTTTGTGAAAATATCTCTCTCCATTCATCTCTCTTCAATACATTTCCAAAGGAACAAACATCTCACGTTCATACCCTAATCTAAACTTGAGTTATTAACTCTATCTGATTTGCATTTACAAATTACTATACCTTATCACTCAAAACGTAGGCTTCATATTTTCTGCCTGAAAATATTTTTCTTTTCTCAGAAAATGTACTTTTCTCCAGTATAAATGTCTAGACAGAAATGTTGACTCTGTATACTAGTAGTTATTTTTACCTTTCTCCAGTTAAAAGGCATATTCAAGATATATGCCAAAATAGCTCTAGCAAGAAATCAAACTTTCCTTTAGCAAGTTTAGTAATATATACTTAATGCATTTTCTTTCCATTCAACATTCACCATGGGGAACTTAGCATTTTTATTTTCTCTCAAGTATAGTACAAAAATGGCAAGAGGTTATTTCAGGTCAACTTTTTGGAGACAAATTTGGATTTACATAAAGTTAACATTTACTAAATGGTTATTTCAGAAAGTAGACTATTAACCTTTAGAAAAGACAAAAAAGAAATATATTTGAAGTTTGGTATAGTATTGCTGGCTTCAGACAGAATTTCAAATAAGTATCTTATTTCTTATATTAATTTAGACTATTAATGTTCATAAGAAATTAATAAAATTTAAAAATAAACACTTTGGACTATAAGATAAATCCACTTAATAGAATGCATTAAATAATATTACCTTGACCTATGAAATAAAATATATTTTCAGATTAAATTAGAACATTGATTTTAGAATATATTGAAGAGTGTAATAAAATGAATAAAAAGCAATGGAAATGTACATTTAAGTTAGTAAGTAGTAATTACATGAAAGAAATATCAAAATATCAAAGTTAGGGTTATAAATTCTATAAGACCTTCCATACTTGAACTAAATAGCCTCCTTTAAACTGGAAAATTCAAACCTATTATGAAGGCAAGTCAAAAGGTATTGCTACAAGATCTTAAAAACATTTAGTGCAGTAAAATATGTTAATATGTGAAGTGTTTGTTTCTTGACATATCCTCCATGTAGCTCTATACACTTCTCAGTGTATAGATGGGTGTACCCACCTCTCTAATATTTTCCTGAATAATTCGGCAAGCTTCAATTTATCCCACTGCATCCTTGAGGGGCTCAGATTGTATTCTTTTAAAAATTACTTTGAATTTGGGAACAAAGAGGAGGCTCAAGCTCAAGGGACATCATAGGGACTGTTGGTGGTTGAATTTCCCAGTGAAATTACTGTAAGACCACTCTTGTTACACTGGAATGAGGGCCAGTGCCTGGAGCAGGACAGGTGACAGAAATTGGTACAATGTCCTGGACTTTTTCTTATTAATGCAGCTCCTTTAAAACTTCTTCTTAATAAACATCTGTGGCCATTGTGTCCTTAGAGAAAATCTGTGAAGACTACCACTTTGGAATATCTTAGAAAAATCTCCATAACCCACTGCATCTATCACCTTGTCTTGAATGTAACTGGAGCTTGGATTCCATTATTTTGATGGACATTTATTTTTTAAAATAATTTAAAAAGAATTCATAGACACATATGAGTGTTTATGAATTTGTTTCTCTAGTCTACCTGGACTCACATAGTTATTATTAACTTTGTATATTTTCTCTAAATGAAATCTAGGGTAAGTAGATCTATAAAGATAATAACTGGGTTAATAGTTCCTGGGGAATATTGGGGGTAAGGCATGGGGAGTAATTAACAACTTGCATAAAAAAAGAAAATATTCTAAAATTGATTGTGATAACAATTATATGACTCTATGGATCATTGAACTAGATGAAAAGTGAATTGCGTGCCAACAAATATGTTTGTTTGTTTTTTTAAAGGTATCAGGTACAGGAAGCAAAAAACCCTGAAGGTGAGTCAGGAGGATTAATAGTGCTGGATGCCACTCCCATTTCTACCTTTGGTTCTTGAACCTCCAAGTCTATCTATTAACAAAATAGCACCATACAAATGACACTGGTTTAGAGCATATTACCAGAACCCTGAAAGGTATTCACACCTAAATGTGGTTAGAACTGTGACTTTAGAAAGTCATTCCATTGTTTAATCAATCCACTACTTCATGCTGATAGGGAATGTGGTTAACATTTGTTAATTGAATTGAATTAGCATGGACTGATTGCTACAATTCATTTGCTGTAAAATGAGTCCCTTGATTCAAGGTGATGTTATATGAAATAGCATTCCAGTGGATTAGATATTCTATCAATGTACAGATTTTAGTTTTGACAGAAACTTTTTATGTGAAAAAGGCAAGTCCAACCCCACTGCCAGTGTTAATTCCAGTATAAACAAAACACTTCCCTGTCTATGGTAAAAGTCATTCAAAGTAATCAACTTTCCACCAGATTGCTTTTAAATCACTCTTAGGAATTATACTGCCCACAAAGTGTTGATTTTTCCGCCTGGCAGATTGGACATGTAGCAGTGGCTGTAGCCATTTCACTCTTGATAGGTGGAATTCTGTGTGGCTGAGCACAACCACCGTCTCTGCCACCACATCCACTTTGTATAAGAACTCATGGGGAAAGGAGAGGTCGAAGTGGATGGTGAAAAAAAAAGATGACTTATTTCCATAGAGCATGTCACTCAACCCATTTGATGGCTAAATTCTCTGGAAAGATTATTCGTTGGTCAACATTCACAGAAACATGAGTATCTTCACTTCTTTGGCTCATTCAGGGGAATCTATCCATGCAACTCTTCACCACACCTCCTTGTCTCTCATTTTCTTCTTCCAAATCCCAGGCTATGAAGCCAAGCCATTAAGCACAGCCTATGAGCCAGTGTACATTTTCACATCTGTCCATTTCCCTCTATCCAAAATTAAAACCAGTTGTAGTGCATGGAGTTAGGCCCAATAAGAGCATCAAATTTCACCACTGTCTTTCAGGGAAACCATGAAACCATGAAAGGATTATCAAGTTGTTGCTATTCACTTTTTTCTATTAAATCATTTTATTGGGATCTCATACATCATTTTTGACAATACATAAATAAACATACTGTACCAGGCACCTTCACATGTCTGCCACTATTATCTTTCCCCAATCATCTGCCTTTTCCCCTGAGCCCCTAGTATCGGCTTTTCCAACCATTCCCCTCTTCCCCTGCTCTCTTCTTCCCACCAACCCTCAATACTTTATAAATTATTATTGTTCTGTCATATCTTACACTGCCCCACCTCTCCTCCAATCCACTCCCCGATGTACATCCTTCAAATAGGAGCTTATGTGTATGTCCTTACAGTTTGTTCCATCTCTCTACCCCACCTTCTCTCCACCCTTCCAGCACCTCCAGTCTAATCACTGGCCAGAAGGGGCTCACCCATCTTGGTTTCCCCAAATTTCCAGCTCTCCTCTCCACCAGTGTACCTTCTCCGGTCCATGTGGAAAGGATGAAAGAGTTGGGACCATGATGGTTGTGGGGGAGGAAGGCTTCAGGAACTAGAGGAAACTTGTATTTATCATCACTGCCCGGCTGCCCCTTGATTGGTCTGTCTCCTCCCTGTGACTGCCACACCAGTGGGCCTTAGGTTCCTACCCTGCTCTCCCCCTCATTCGTAAGGATGTGATTCTTGTTCTTTGATGCTTGATACCTGTTCCCTTTGGTCCCTCTTAATCACACATGCTGGTGTGCTTCTTCCATGTGGGCTTTGCTATTTCTGCGCTGAATGGTGACTCAATTTTCTTCAAGTCTTTGAGACTCCAGACATTCAATCATTTGGTAGCTGGGCACCATAATTTCTTCTGCTCTGTTTGTCTCTTTATGCATTTGTCTTCAGCGATATCGGGAGTCAATTGGTTCATTGATTTTGATTTTGAATCTTTGGTGTCTGATACCTGATTGTTTAAGCACCTCATGATGGCACAGGCAAGTGAGTTTCTTTTATGGTGGGTTTTGTTGCTCCTGGGCTAGATGGCTGCTTGTTTATGCTCAAGGCTTTAAGACCCCAGATGCTATATCTTTTGATAACTCGGCACCATCTGCTTTCTTCAGCACTCTTGCTCATGCTCCCACATGGTGAAGTCAGTCAATCACAGAAAGATAAGTACTGCATGAGCCCCCTGAGGTAAGTAGAAAAAGTATGGTGAGCATAAAACATAAGACTTCTATACCATAACAGTTGGTCCAAGATGTAGAGTAAGGGGAAGTGGGAGGAACAAACCCAGGGAGGTACACGCTGGGTGCAACACAGTAATGGGAGAAGGATGAGGGAGTGGAGGGTTTAAAGAGCTAGAAGTCAAAGGGCTGCTACTCACTTTTGAGTGATACTTGCATGTCATTCAGAACCATATCTAAAGTAGGCGAGTATTTACTCTTCTTCAGAAACCTCTCATAAGACAATAAGTACACACTGAGAAAGAAAATGTAATATACAAGAGATCATGGGTATATGGACCACTTTCTCATTCAATTTTGCTTGTGTCAAGTTCCTACTAAAGCCTGATCTTATATATACCACTTCTATTTAAAGATGGAATGCTACTGTGCACTTCCAGTATCAAGACTCGGTGAATTAGGCAGCAATCAGTTCATGATGGTCAGCTGAATCTCCATATTGACTTCATGGTCCTTATCAGTGAATTCAGTTTCTATGAAGGCCCAGTACCAAGTCAAACACTCTCTTTTCAAATGGAAAGTACTTATCTGCAAAGGATGGCAGAAAGGCCTTCACTTCAAAGTCTTAAGGGTGTGCACTATGATTCATCAATAGTAGCATCTTATACAGTAGCCCTTCCTGGTTACAGAACCTCCTGCTGTTTGGGGTTTTACTCACTTGATAAATAGGTCAAATTAGCACAACCAAATGAGGAATATTATGCTGCCTTTGAAATTTAAAGAAGTCTACCTGGTATTGTGATTATTTTTCAGTTGCTGGGAGCACATGAAATAACTTATACTTCATTTTATTTTATTTTTAAGATCATTTTATTGGGGGGTTCTCTCAGCTCTTATAGCAATCCATACATCAATCTTATCAAGTACATTCATATATATGTTGCCATCATTATTTTCTAAACATTTCCTTTCTATTTGAGCTCTTGGTATCAGCACCCTTTTTACCCTCCCTTCCACCCTTATGTACCCTTGATAAATTCTAAATTATTACTATTTCCATATCTTACACCTTGATAAAAGTATAATTATTCTTTTTATATCTTACACTGACCGCTGTCTTCAGCCCCCCATGGTTTCTCCCCACCATCCCCACCTTCTCCTTACCCTCTTGGTATCGCTACTCCTATTTATGTTCTGAGGGGTTTATCTGACCTGGATTCCATGTGTCCTGAGTTCTTATTTGTACCTGGCACATGCTCAATCCTACCCTCCTGCGAAAGCCAGGATTGCAGTCATGGTGATGGGGGGTGAGAAAGTCTCAAGAAACCAGAGGTGTATTGTGTGCTTCATCAATTGATTCATATCTTCCCTTGGACCCCTCTCTGAGGGATGTCCCATTGTCTGCAGATGGGTTTTGGATCTCTGCTTTGACTCACTTTGTCGTCAACAATATATTGTTTGTTTATTTTGGGATCTTCTAATGTCAGTTGCCTGAGCCTAGTGATACCTCCTGATCACACAGGCCAGTGTGCTTCTACATGGCTGCTTCTTTAACTTCAAGTCTTTTCAGACCCCAGGTGCTCTATCTTTTCAAAGTCGGGAACTATCAGATTTCTTCACCATATGTGCCTGTGCACCCATTTTGTTTTCAACAATCATGCTGGGAGGGTGAGAATGTCAGGTTGTTAGAACAAAGTGTTCTTTTGTTGAGGGAGGGTTTAACGAGAGGCCCAAAGTTCATCCACCACCCCTACTCTAACCCTAATATAGTTTGGGTGGCAGATCACTTGACTGCATACTTCATTTTGGTAGGAAAATGTTGACATTCCCAGCACCACTGAGGTGAAAAATATCTGATTTTTTTGGATTAATTTCCCACCCTGTACATGCAGATGTTTTAACAATAAGTTTAGCTTTAGGGATACTTCTTTTTTATTAGGTCCATTCAGCACAATATAATTAAAACAGTGCACCAATGTGATATATTGTGGAAGTTAAAGGTGATGAAAGTATGATATAGTGCCACAGAATTAATATATCTATAAGATATCATGCTAAAAGTATATTGTTGTACTTTTCAGTTAAAAGCAAACAGTTTCTGTTAAATTTTCGAAATTGGAATTTAGGGGGAAAGGCATCAGACAGTTTAATACCTGAATAACAGGTCTTAAGAAATGTATTAATTTGCTTAAGCAGTGAAATGAAATCTGTAACAGAGTTTACATTGCATTTGATCTCATCTTTCTCCCATGGAGCATTTGGGGCCTTTGAACTGCCAAACTTGAAGTTAGTGCGCTAATTTTTATCCAATAGCAACATCAAACTCCATCATTGATAGGGGTCTTCATTTAGTTAGGGAAGTTCACACTGTCAAATATGACTTGCACAACATCAAAAGCTTCAAAGACACGAAGCTTCCTTCATCTGTTCCTTGTTGCTGTGGTAAAAGTTGTATCATCTGACTACTACATATGTTGGTCTATCTATCTATTCTAATAAATACATTATAATATGCTTTCTGAGCATTTGTATCCTTTCTTCTGCAAAATATCAAGGAAAGTCTGGTAGTTCAAGTTGATTTACTTTAAGCTCCCTCAAAAGCCATTATTTCATGATATAATCATATAAATCAATAGATCTTTTCTGTTATCTTGAATTGAACCACTGATGGAAGGTTCTGTGCTTAGTGATCTATATCAACAAAGTAGGTGGATTGAATTTTATTTTCCTTGATAATCATCACACTCTTGGATGGCCATGCATACATATACTCTTTTAGGTTTCTGTTTGTATGTGGGATGAAAACGGGCCTTTTCCACAATTATATACTCAAATATTAAGCAAACTATTTACCAGCATTTGATGTGTAAGTTAAGTTAGCTATTCTCCCTGAGCTCCCAGTTATCACAGGCCTTTGTGTGTCTCACAACAGAGCTGAAACCCCTGCTGTTTAGATGATAGTTCGCTTCCTGTGAATCCTGTAGGTGGATTCACATGCTGTTGTTAAGATCTCTAGTGTAACCTGCTTAGCCACATCTAGGAGTCTGGGGTCAGGTCTTGTCACATGGGACCCTCGTAGTTCCCTTTTCTATAACATGTACATATGGTACAACCCCTTCCTGTGACATATGTCCTTTCCTATAATTAGGGGTCTGGCATGGCTCTAGAGGGTATATAAGGATGGGACATAGGATAAAGGCTCTCTCTCCTCTCTCTCCTGCCCCTCAGCTCGAGAAGCTCTCAGGCCCCTCTCCCTCATCATGTAATCCCTTCCCCCACTCTCTCTCTCTTTACACAGACCACCAAGCAAGGCAGATGTGAACATGCTACTCTGATGTGAAGTATGTCTGACTCTTATTGTTTCTCTCTCTCTCGTGCTCTCTATATCCTTATGATAATAAAATAATTACTGCTGTACAATGTGTCTATTGAACCCATAATATATGTACCAGAAACTGGCTTCTTCTGACATTTGTACATATGACAAAACTAAAGAAGCTATTTTTGAGTTTAGCACCCCTATACCTATGTCATCATTCGTACTTCACCTTTTGGACTTTGCTCAAACTGATGTCTGATGACAGGTGTAGAACCAATAATGAGTGGTGAGGGTTTTTCCTTGGAACAGTCATCAGTATTGTTGTAAGGCATTGGGGTTAAAGGATAAAGGAGGTTTGCACATCTTTGAGGAATCTTTTGTGATGGTTGAACCTTAACTCTGAAGCCCTAACCTCAATGCTTTACTTTTTATCTATTGTAAGTAGGATCAACTAACCAGATTCTTTAATCTTCTCATCCTGACAAAATTTCAGATTATCAAGTATATTATTACCTAAAACTTTGATCCATATGCATTTTATAACTATTGGAGATGATATTTTGCATATTAATCCCCCCCCCCATGGATTAGTGGCACCTTTTTGACTAACAGAAGCTAGATCATCACTATAAATGGAAACAGAGTTAACAGTGTTTTTCAAAGTAAAGAAACCGAAGAACCAATTTATAAGACTCATCCTTGTGAATTTATTTCCTTTGACTAATTCTCTAGGAAGCAAAACCAGTGGAGCTTATATATATGTATCAGTAGAAAGTGGTTTATATCAAGGAAATCCTCACATAATTAAAGAAATAGACACATTTTGAGTATGTGAGTTAGATGTAAGTCTGGTGGCTTCTCCTAACCCATGTGACTGTCAAGGATAATGCACAAAAAAGCCTCAAGAGGACTACAGGCTTATGGCTGAAGAGGAAAATGAGTCCAAGGTCAGCAGCTAAGAAAGAATGCATCTGATGACTGAAGGATCAGCAAGTAATATAGCAAGCCTAAAGAACTCGAGGCAGAATCAAATAACTAAATGCAGAATTCAGACCAGCAAACAATAAACCATCTTTTCTGCAGTGTACTTATATTGGAAGAAGGTAACATGATTTAGGAGATACTATCATAAATATTGTTAAGTCTTTACTGCAAGACCACAGGCAATACTGGCCCAATCAAATCAGCCTAAAGCCCTGTATATCAAAGGTATATTTTTCTCTGTTTTTCTTTTTGTCCTAGATAAAATTGATGTCAGCTAGCACTCAATTTCAAATCTTAGTCACTGAATCTATTAAATAATTTGTATTAAACTGTAAGTGTAGTTATCATTGCACCCAATTTTAAAATTAGAAAATAAGTTGGTGGGGGGGGGGGTTAGGTTTTTTTTTTTTAAGCATGACACAGACTTAGATTTTTGGGGCCTTGGTAAGTTGTGCAACATGGCAAACATATAGCCATGGGCATATATGTTATCTTGAATGTGATTCATATATAATTTAGCATCTAGTGCCTAAAAATGTTATTTTCATGAAAAGATTTTTATTTTCCTATATGATAGTCAAATAATTGTAAGCATGTTTCTAACCTGGTATTAATAATTCTTTTCCACCTAAAATGAATTGTTCTGACAACAATATATGACATTTTCAATTTGAAATTAGACACTAATGTTGGTATAAAATGCATTTCAGAATCCCAGTTGAATGAAAGACATATATTATATTTTTAACTGCTGATTATTCACATTGATATTTTTAATACATGTGTATTACTCTATCAATGTTAAGAAAGAGAAGAAAAATAATGCATGTCACTTCAACACTCAAATAACATGCAGTTGCCTTTACTCAGATGTGTTATTTCCAGAAGATACTTGTAGAGTTGAAAGCTCTGTTTCCTAGAGCCTTAATTCATTTGCCTTTATGTAAAAATAAAGTTAGTGGACCAAACTGGGTTTAGAAAGCCTACTTAAAAGACATGAATGTTGGAACATTAAAGTGTTTATTTTATGATGTATCATTTTTAAGCAACTCTTCACAACAGGCTCCAGAAGGGAAAATATTAACTTGTAGTTTTTGACCAACCTTAATTATGTAAAAGCATCTACATTTTACCATATGATGAGATCTCGATAATATAAATAGATATGCTATGCTGAATTTTGCAATGTTACTTTCAATTCAGTTTTTTAAAAATTTAAACTAAAGGTTGACTGACTCTCATTGTATGTATCCTCTGTATGCTAGATAAACAATGAAGGAAGTAGAACTATTTTCTCCCATTAACTATACACAAAGACACATTATGGGTTCAATAAATAATTGTTAAATAAATTACAAAGAGCCATTCTTTTAGCTATGCTGTAAGTATATTTCAAAATAAATGAACAAGATTTGAATGCAAATTTTATTTTATTGGCATAAATTACAAGGTTATCAGAGAATTTTATAATTTTTTAGTGAAAATAATATATTTTAAATTATACAAACTATGAAATATAGTTAGAGGGAATGGTTGAGATTTTTCTATATATTTAAGGTTTTTATAGCTACTTTTATTAAGGAAATATCTTTTTCTTAAAAATGATTCATTTTGTCATCCATCTTAGCTATTCATGGAAGTAATATAAAACTTTATAAACCATGTGAAATCAAAGTAGGATCATAATATCCTTTAATAATATTAACTAAAATTTTCTATCCACTTCTTTGACTTACATTAATATACTCCTTTAATATTTTTTCATCAAAAAGCATTTCCTTTAAGACTACTGACATAGAAGCACAAAATAGGAAGCCTCAGATGTCCTGATTTCCTGTCTTCATGCATAAGCATGATAGTCAAAACAGTCTGGTCGTCTGGTACTAGTACAATGACAAACATATGGACAAATGGATCTGACTTGAGAAATCAGAAATACATGAATCCATTTAGGCACAGCTGATCTTTGACAGGAGAGGAAAATCATTGCAGGAACAGAGACAGTATTATCAAGACCTAATGGTAGCATCAATGAATATTTGTTAGATAAGTGAACACATAAACAAGCAAATAAGTAAATGTTAGGGTCGCTATTTCACTCTGAATACAAAATAGCCTTAAGATGGATAACATACCTAAATGTAAAGCCTAAAATTATAAAACCAACAAAGGAAATACAGGGGAGGGGGGATTTAAGAGTTATAACACTTAGCATAAATGTATTATCAGACATACTGGGAAATACATGAATAAGAGAGGACAAACTAGATGACTTGTACATGTTTAAATTCTGGGCAAAAAATACTTCAACAAAAAAGAAAAAGAAAACCCACAAACTTAAAAAAATGGTTGGCAATGGAAAATTATACAAGATAGTAGTCTCTAAATTTAAAGAAAGTTTTAGAACCTCAGGAGGAAAAAATTAAATTATTCTTTTAAAAACAAACCAAGGAAATGAATGGACACTACACCAAAGAAGAACGCATCTAACAATAAGCTGAACAATTGCTTGTGATGACTAGTTAGTTGGAAAATGTAAATCAAAACAAGGAACTATATTACCTCTCCTCAGCATGGATAGTAAATTAGAAAAAGAACAACAATAGAAAGCACAAACACAGGTGAGGACTGAGTGAGAATGGAATGCTCACACACTGCTCACAAGGTTTTAAAATGGTATAATATGGTGCTTTCTTAAAAAGTTGGAAATAGAAACATTGTATGTGTCAGGTTGGACTCTCTAGAGAAGCAAAATCAGTGATGCTGATATATGTTGTATATTGCAAGATAGTTATATCAAGGGATGAAGTAGAAAGAAAATGCTTTGAAAATGATAATGTCAACAAATGTACAGATGTGTTTGACATAAAGGATATGTGTATGGATTGTTATAAGAGCTGTAACAGACCCCAATAAAATAAGAACTAAAAAAAAAAAAAAAGGCTTACATGGTTTAGAAATAACTAAGGTCAATCAGGTTCAAGTTGGCTTCTCCTGCCTCATGAAGCTGATGAAAAGAAAGTAGGATGAAAAAACAGACTGCAGGGAACACAGGCTGGTTGATGCAGAGGTCTGCAGTGGGCTACATGAATCCACTGTGGGGTGTTCACTAACAGCCTCTGGGATTGACAAGGAGACACAGCAGGATAATGAGGAAACAGGCAGAAGATCCTGATCTGGCAGATGGCAAAAGACCAAAGAGGATATAAGTCTCCCAGTCTCTCTTATGCAAAAAATGGCATATAGCACCAATGATGTGTCATCAGGTTGCAACCCCAATGCTAGGTGACATTCAGAATCTGACTCTTCCATAGGTGTGTCTACTTGACATAACCTCGAACCTTCACACCATATTATTCCTCCAATCCCACTACTAAGTATATATGTCAGAGAATTACAGCTGTGTGCCAAAGAGTTTATTACTTATTGTGGCCTGTTTAATAATTTGGTGGGACCATATAGATTGACAAGTCCCTGACAGGACTAGGTCAGAGAAAGTGGAAAAGATACGGATAGAAGTATAGTCAGCTTTGAAGTGTTAGTGAATGTAGTAGACTGCATTGACTAGAGAAACAAATTCAATGGCACTCATTTAAGAAAGAGCTTTATATCAAGAAGCAATTTCATATAAAGAAAGCATCTCAGGGCGCGTGGCGTAATGGTTGAGCGTGGGACTGCAGCCCACTGACTTGGTGATTCAAATCCAGCAGCAGCTCTCCAGGAGCAAGGCTGGGCCTCCCACTCCCACCAGAGGGCAGTGATGCCCCCCTCGCCCCCCGCCCCCCCCAAAAGCATCTCAGCCCAGTCCAATTCAAATCCGTCTATCAATCCCTCTTCAGACATGCCCTTCAGCCACATGCAGTGAAGAATTCAAGGACAGAAAGCCGGTGGGAGCATGGCAGGGCTTCTGCGGCTCTCAGGGTCAGGGACAACGAGCAGGCAGATGGAGGGTGAGAGAAAAGAAAGACGCCTTCTTTCTCCCTGAGTTTTACCCAATGAGAAGGCCACACCTCAAAAGACGTCTCCTCAGGCTGTGACCTGATTGATAAGTCTGACGCCACCCCCAGCCAGAAGTGTTTAATTGACTTTACTCTCTTAACAACATCAAGGTTAACTGTGATTGTTAAAACTTGGACACTGAATAAGGTGACTGGTCAATTCTGTAATTCTGTTGGGTTTAAAGTAATCTATTTCATCAGTAAGAGTGGGAGAACTCTTTTCCCTCAAGAAAGAGAAATCAAGAGCGGCGCACACAGTCATCTCCCCAGCACTGAGGCAAAAAACTCGAAGGAGTCCGAGACGTTAGCAATCCAGGAGTGAAAGAACCAAGAGGGAATGAAACCGAGTGGGGGGCTTCCCAGTCCAACTTGCCGACAAGGCTGAGTACTTTTGACCTGGGGTCTCTTCAGACACTTCATTAGGAAAGCTGGGTGTGTTGAAAGACTTTCTACTCCTGGAAAGATTTACATTTTGCAAACTCACAGGCGTAGTTCTCCCTGCCCTAGAAGGTCACTAAGAGTCAAAATCCATGTGATGGCAGTAAGGTGTATTGACTTAGAAGCCAAAGACTCCTGCTGGGCCGCTGTGGCTCATAGTGGAGTAATGTGCCTCTTGGGAATCATTGGCACCATGAAAAGAGATGCGTGACATTTCCAAAAGGGCCACATAACTGAGAGGATAATGGCCAGCGAGTAGACATGATGT
>PVJH01006287.1:0-103201 GCA_004026705.1 Nesogale talazaci
GATACTTGTCCACCCCATGTGCCCCTGCATGTATTTGAAAGAGTAGTGGCATAGCTCCCAGCACCACAGCAGCCTAGAAGCCACCACAGTACAAAATAATAGAGAGATTTGGCACACATACAATAGGCTATTATTTGCACTGGGCTATCCTACCGATCTTTATTATCAGTTAGAATATCAACTCAAATATCAACTAGAATATCAACTCTATTTGATAAAACATAGTTTGATTAATCATGATATTCATGGCACTTCACAGTCAGAAATATAATATCTCTTGCTTTGTTACTGCTTTTTCCTCATTATGTAAACCATAAATCATCAAACTCTGGGCCACTAAGTGTTTGTTAGTAAAGTTTTATTGAAACAGAAGGAAATCATTGACTTGTCTCTGGCGGTTTATATACCACAATGACAGACAGAGTTGAAGAGTCACACTAATTGGACCCATAAAGCCCAAGATATTTACCATTTAGCTCTTTAAAGAAAATAGAAGTCATTATGGTTCCTATCTTGTGATCTTATGTTTGGAACATTACTGCAGTCTCTTTGAGCTCAACATTTCAAATATTTTTAATTTATCTATTAACTATATAGTCAAAGTAGACTTTAACAACCTGTCTTGGAATTCAAGAATCTGACCTAAATAATTCAGAGGCAAAGCCTACCAAACAGGAATGTTTAGAGACAGATTGCTTTCATTATTGATTCTGCATTTCATATCTGAATATTTTTAGACTTATATTTAGTGATAATTCTACAGAAGGGTTTGTGTGTGTATATATATACATATAAATTGATGACTATTTCTAAACACAGACAATGATTCTTTACCATTTAATCCTTCTATTTTGCTGTCTTTTGTTGAACAAAATTATTCTTTGAACTAGCCAGGGAGACAGATTATATATCTATGCTAAGTAGACATGAAGCAACTATAAAGTCTCAGAATAGTTTAAAATCCAAATTTTCCTAGAGTTAAAAAATATAAATATATGAACTTAAAATATTTTCAAAAAAATATTTTCTTTGAGCAACTTTTACCCAAATGTATTATATTAAAACTGTTTCCCATTTTATTCCCTATTTTCCTTTGTGTTCTTTAAAGTTTTATTTTTTCCACTATTTGCATTTGTTACATATCAACTTTATCCAGATGTTAGTTGTATTTCACTAAACTATATGCATTTATGAAATAAGTAATATAAGGTGTCTTCAAGAATTTCATGACAAAAGTTGAATGAAAAGATGATGGGATTTTTCAGTAAGTTTTTGAAGGTCTCTTGAAAAGTTTTTTATTGCCAAGTATGTTACTACAGTAATGATCACAATTGCTGCCCATGTTGCTGTCAGCTGATCTGTACATGCTATTTTCTTTTCACGATCATTTCAAGGTAGATATTAATACTTTCATTTGAGAGATGGCAAAACTGCAGCTTACTGCTAACAAGTGTCAAAAACCACTTTTAAAATATGTGCCTGTCAGGGACAAAAAGTCCTTTATAGCACACAGATTTTTAGATGATTACATTTTTTATTAGAAAACAACCATTGTATAAATATGATTGTGGCTTCACATAAAATTGACTCAAATCTTTTGTCTATTATGCAGTTGTTCAAAGTACATATTCTGCTCATTAACAATTCATTTAGGCATAGAAAAGCAGTGCCAGCTATGAGATAGTATGTAAGATTTTTACAGGTTAATATCAAATAGTTCAAGTCATAGATAAATCCTGAACTCATTCTGAAAGAAATAACAAGTGACACTTATAAAGCAAGTAGGTAAATTGCAAGTGCAGATAAAGTTTGGACATGAGGGATTCTTGTTTCCAATGAATATATAAATTTGGAAGGAAACTACATAACACATGAAGTCCATGGTGGAAGACTATGTGTTTCCATGTAATACGAACAATCACTTAGATGTGTGATGAGGGAGAACACATTTTATTTTGTGGGTCAGTGTTGAAGTTGCAATAAAATCTCTTGCCACAGTCAATCTATGTGCACTTTCTTATTCATTAATTGCTTTTTTCCTCCCTTTGAGTATGTCAAAATGAAATTCCTCCTATGAAGTAGAACTTCAGAGTTTTATTGCCCTCAAAGAGAAATTTATTAAGCAGGTATGTTTTTATTCATTTCCTCATGACATGTCTTGAATCTTCATTTTTCAGTCTAGAACTAGTGAATAAAGTGGAAGGTTTAAATAAATGCTAATGGTATGCTGAATCGTTAAAGAGTTTACACAGAAGTTGAACCATCTGATACAGGGGAAATGATCAAATACATGGGAGGTACTGTACATGTTTAAGACCCAGTGTATCGATGGATCTGAAGGCGAGAAGTGCTAAGCAAAAAGCTCATTAAACAGGCAGGGGTGCCTATGAAAATGATACTCAATAGTTTAAAGTCTTCCAAAAGGCTGTAAAAAGGGACAGAATGCCTCAATGGAAAATTCATGTGATCATTCACATGTAAATATTTCTATATAAATTTGGGAATATCTTGGATTTTTTTCCTGCAGTGACTGCTCCTTCAGTATGAGGAAGTCCTCAGCATAAACATATGTAAGCATAAAAGTTATTTCAGAGAAAACTGGTTCGCAAAGCAATTATGCACCTTCAAAAGGCAGTGATATTTGGTGAGTGAAGCTTACTATTGCTTTTGGTTTTTGGAAAGTTCTCACAATGAATGATTTCATTGTCTTCCCCCAACCCCCAAGCCACTAGTCTTGAAATTAGGACATGCCTTTGTAATTATGAGCCAGAGCATGATTTCTGAAAACCAACTTCCTTCCGTCATCATCTTTTTACCCATTTTTTGTTACTTCTGACTTTAAATAACACTTTGTTAATATCTGTGTTTACTAGCTACTTGTTAGTCCCTATGCTATCAACTTGATGGGGAAAATGGAAGGGGCTGGGGATAGGGGTAGAAATGCCAGCAACACAGATCTGTCTTTGTTCTTATGGAGATCACAGTCCATTGATAGGGAAAGACAAGTTATTATGCAAATAATTATGATTGTGAAAGGTATTATAAAGGAAAATTAAAAACTACTAGAGTGATGCATTGTGGGGAATTCATTCATGTGCAGACAATTCTGAGTGATTACCCTTGCCACTTCACTTTGTAAGCTTAAGTATCATTGTGATTCAGCAGAGTAGCATCTCTCTCTCTCTCTCTCTCTCTCTCTATATATATATATATATATATATATATATATATATATATATGGCTCTATTCTATGCCAAATTCTGTGCATGAACCACCTTGTGTTTTACTTAACCCTTGACACAACTGCATGGTATTTCACCCAATTTGCAAGAGAAAAAGTGAGTCCTGTCTAAAGTCAAAGAATTGAAGGATCAATATTGAGCTCAGTTATGGGCCTGATTGACCCCAAATTGATGTTTCCTCTAATCAGATGCAATCTATCTTTTAAATATCTATTGCACAAAAGTGAAAACATTTTCATTTATACCCTCATGATTTAGTGGAAAAGTTAAAGAATACATTTCTGGGGAGTAGATTCTGACTTACAGAAATCCTATAAGACATAGTAGTACTTCCAAAAATTATCATCTTTACTAAGCCTTCTACACCTATATCCTACAGGGTAGGACTTGAACTGCCAACCTTCTGTCAGCAGTAGCACACTTACTGACCATACCACCAGACCCTCTTGTGTAAAAAAAACAAAAGTTTCCCTTAGCCAGTTCTGATGGGCCACTCTGATCAAATGATACTAGGCAGGAACCCCTAACCTACCTAAATCTTGATGTATCTATTACATCAGGGATTGGTTGGACAAAGATATTCAAAGACTTTGCCAAGTATCAGAACTATAAAAAACTACATTTATCCCTTATAACTCTGAAATAAGGGGAGACCTTATAAGGGAGGCAATTTGGTGTTTTAACTCACTGACTTTTTCCCTAAAACCTTTTGAATCAAAATTTCTATAGACAACTGATTAGGTGCCTTGGAAAAGTTTTGACTAAGATTTTTCAAATAATTTTAACATCTCTAATTCATGTATTAATAAGTGTAATGTTTTTCCCCAAACTGACTCCAACATTACAATATGGAAAGGTGGACACCTAATAATATAGTTTTGCTTCAAAATAAGAGCCAGACTTTGTCACCGAATAGAGAAAGATTTGAGAGTATTCAGCAAGGTTCCCCTTGAGCCACTGTAGCTTGATAAAGGAAATCTGAAACAGCAGTCCACAGAGAATGTCTTGAAATAACTTTACACTCACACAGTGAATCACAATAGCATAAAGAACTAGCGGATTCTTTAAAAGGCAAACAAAACCTCATGTCTCTTCACAGGAACCATCCCTGGGAATGGGCTCTCACAATGGTTCAAAGGGATTCTAGCTCGACCTTTACAAAAACTATATGAGGGATAGGGAAAAAAAGTCTGAAGATCAATCAAGAATAAAATAATATTCTCTACAAACGTCTGTTCTTTGGGGGATTTAAATACTCATTTTTAGCTGTAAGCATCGCACTAATAAATAACATGAGGACACACATTCTTATTGTTTTATATCAGCATAAAATCACATAAGTCCCCAAAGATGACTAAAAATTGGGGGCATATTCAGAAGGAAATGGTAAAATCCATCCTCATTAGAAATATTCAACACGAAGAAACTACTCTATTAAAATAAGAGCTCTTCGGGAGCATAGACTTTTAAAATGGCCAGGCAAAAGAACAAGGGCATATTAGGGTCTGGCAGGAGAAGCGAGCAGATGTCAACAAATGAGAAAACAAGCTTACAGAGCACTGGCTGGGGACACTGGGCCTGAACTTCACATATTCCAGTTGTGATGTTCTGATGTTCGTAGGGACTTGCTTCTTTTGGTTAATAGATAATGAAGAGGAAGTTTGTTCCAACAAAATATTCATCATGCTTAGTGAGCGTTTGCACAATTGACAACAGAAATATGACTTTCAAAAGTCAGAGCTAGATTTAGAACAAACTTAATAGTTACAGTAGCCTGGCTGAAAGTCATATATCCCTTAACTTTTGTGTAGTAACTCTCACTTAAAGAGATTTAATAATTTGTCCAAATACTGATGGGCAGACATTTGTTACCTGCCAAACAATTCATCCTTTCAGCCACGCTCCAAATGTCATTTCACTCCACGATTGGCACACACTATTCAAAACAAAATTAATTGTTTCTTGCTTTGTGTATCTATAATATACATCCATGTATATTATTAAATATTTTATTAAACATTGCTTTCACATGCCTTCCCTTATTCTAGAATGCATGCTCCTTGGGGGCAAGAATTGGTTATTCATCACTGTATCCACAAGATTCAGCATAGAGAGTGACACGAATTGGGAATAATTTTAAGAGGAAACAGATATTTGATTACATTTTTAATAAATCAACTTCTTTCTGTTACCTACATGCTTTATAATTTATTCATTAATTTGGCAGTAATTATCATCCACTCTGGGTGAGAATAAGCTCCATTTCATTTTCTTTTTCTGTCTACACAGAAGATTACAGAATGTTTCATTTTGAAGACTGTGCCAAACGCTTCTGTAATTGTGCCAGACCTCTCAATCACTAAATATGGGCCATGTGTTCAAGCGCTATTGTGTCCCCACGGCATGTAATACCCTTTTCTTCTGGGCAATCCCATTTTTATACGTAGATCTATTTAATAATTAAGCTAATAAAATAATAACAAAGACATTATTAGAAAAGAGTAAATATAACATTAACGAGAGATTCGATTTCCGATGTATTTAAAGAACATCAGAGACACAAAATCATTTACAGAGTCATTGTTCCTGAAAGGTAGTTTGATTAAGGATAAAGGGGATTGTCTCCCCCAAGGCCTGCTCTAGCAAAAGTCACCTGGCCCTGCCAGAATGAGGGGATTGGAAAGGGATCAGGCACACTGATTAGACACCGATGGGGAAATCCAAGCTGGGCATGCTCAGACACAGGCAGGCCACTTAGACCCATGTGAAAGTCAACCTGGCACACCCAACGTAGGCACCAGCAACACGGCATCACACTGATGCACCTAAACTCATCCAAGAAGATTGACAGATAGCCTCAACCATGCCTCCCCAGCCAGTGGGGGTAGAAGGGGATAAATAGCAGACAGAGGGCCAGCCACTCCCTCTTATTTGGGGACTCCCTTGCAGATCAAAGAGCAGGGGCACACAGGTGCCTGCGTGTGTTCTCCAGCTTCAAACTCTTTCTCCTCAGGTCATCCCGCCCCCCCCCCCCCCACCCTCTTCAGACCTCACTCTTTCTCCCTTGACTCCTCATTCTGGATTCAAAGTCCTCTGCCTGGACTCCTTCCATGCGTTTCCACATGCTTCCTTGAAGTGGCTGTAGTGGCCATTTTCAGCCACAAATGTCCCCAGGGTCCCTGGCATGCTTTCCAGAGAGAGTGTGTACTTTCTGAAACTGTAATTCCTGAACTGTCCTTTCTCCTCACAAGTTACTTGGATTTACAAAATTGCTACTACCCCATGAATTCTCTCAGGATTGAGAAGCAAGAGCAGAGGCCAGTCATGCCAGAAACCTGCCATGTTATGTACAGAAACACGACTATGCCCATTGTATTTATTTCCGAGATTTTATACTTCATAAAATTTCTCTGGGGGTAAAAATCTTCGTAGGCCACACAATTATACGGTGCTAATTGTTCTGCCAAAGGGAGAAAGAAGCCTCACTCCTAAAGAGAGATTTAAATAACTTGATTTCGCTTTTTAACAAGTCAGTGATAGAGGTTACCTCCTATTTTCTCACACAGGGAGGATCCGATCTGATGACCCATCATGGAAATCAACAGACTTCCTGGAAAGATCATAGGAATTTTAATCAAAGGGCCTAACTAACCTGCAGCTACCACAATCACTAGCATTTGAACCTAATTGAGTACTTAACTTGTCTGCTGCGCATTGCAAAAGATTTCTGACCCAGCGACTATTGAAACGGAGCTACCGCAGACAGGAGGCACTCGAGTGGCAGAGTGGGTTCCTCACTGGGCTCCAGCAGTTCCAACCCGAGAGTCACTCTGTAGAGAACACGTAAGGGAGGGTTTCTAATGAGATGTCCAGCTCTAGAAACTGCAGGGACCGTGCTAGTCAGTCCTAGTGTCAGGTTCCTGCAGTGGGTATCTCGGTTCTTGCTTCATGACACCAGAAGAATTCACATGGCAACAGGGCATTTTGTCCTCGGAGTGTCTATTTTGAGGAAAAAGGAAGTTTCAGGTTTTACCGTCTCCAAAAGCACACGTTGTTTATGGAAAGCAAGTAAGGGCAGCCAGGAGCTGGCTGGATGTGGAAAAACCATGTAGAAAGAATACAGGAACAGAAGCGTGGAACCCCGCTTGAGGAACTAGGTCACCCCCGGGGCCAAGAAGGAGGGCAGAATGGGAGCGGAGAAGCCAGCGCCCCAGCATTCATTCCTGCTCAAGACCACAGCAGCCTGTTTGCTGACGGCTTTTACCTCCGCTGCTGACGGATTTCAATTCCGCTGCTGGCTGGGAGGCGCAGTCAGGGTGTTGGCTGAGTTCAAGCCCACCTGGGTGATATCATGAGGCTGGGCCTCGTCTGTGAGCCCAGGGCAGCCTCCCACCTGGGCCTACGGGGGTTTGTGTGTGCGCATGCTCAGTTTGGATCTTTCCACGGGTGTCTAATGGTGCCTGATTTCTTTCCAACTCCTTCTTGTCCCACCCCCCCACCCCCCAATCCCAATTCTGGCTACCTAACCCTGGGATCACTGCACGTTGGTATTGATTTGATGGCAGTGAGCATTGTTTGTTTTGAATTCAACACAAACAGTTGGAATTCAAATCCAGTCTGCTCCTTGAGTTTTCTCACTAAGGGGTCCAGAGATGATTTCTTCTTTCCAAAAACATCTCTTTTGCTTATAGAACCATTAGTTTCTTCTGTCCAGAGAGGGAGCTTTTTTTTTTTTTTCTAAATTATCCTTAGTTCTGTGTAGGCTAGATGTGGTCCTGATCTGTTTTAAATCTGTTATTCACTGAACTAACTACCTTTAAAATAGCTGTCCAAAAGAAAAGTGAGGGAAAATATGTTAATAGATTTTATTAGTCACCTCTCACATAGCACACAAATTATGTGCATAACCTCTAAGTCTCCAGGACAACACTAAAATACAGTCTTCAGAAATGAATTGAAGCGCAGATGTATAATATGTTCAAAAATCAAACTTGTGTGAGATAGATGAAGGAATTTAGACTTGTTCAGGTAGTGGATATTGGAATTGTAAAGCAGTCTTTAAGTATGCCTTCATTCTTTTAGGACAAAGAAGCAAATCTCCAGCGATTTTTTCAGGTAGTTTTATGCCAAAATGTATTGACTGGATCTTGGTTCCACTCTGAAATAATGAAACATCTAATTTTGTTGTACCTCAATTGCTTGCTTGTTTTGTATTTGAAAAAAAAAGTAAGGATTGATGCCTATATCATATGGTTACTATTCATAGAAAGGGTGAACAAGTTAACGTGCTGTTAATCAAAATTCTAGAAACATGACAAAAGTTAAGATTTATTTTGTTAAAAATCCAAAATGTAACACCCCCCCTCCCTTGCATCATGTTTGTACATATGTTACCCTCATTTATTTTGTATTGCAATCTTGGGATCCGCTTATCATTTTTCCCTCCCCTACCCTGCCTTGATATATTATAGATTATAATTTTTAATAATATCTTAAACATACACTAGCCATGGTTTCCATGACATGGAAGCACCCTCCAATGTAGATGCTCAAGAGTATCCTTCTTGGAGAAAATTTCTTAATGATCTCTGCAAATTCTGATATTTTAGATTATAAAGTATATCCTGTGATCATTGTAAAAACTTGCTAATCTCTTCCTGTGACATGGTAAAAATCTACATGCTACACAATTTAAATTCTCCAGTGTTGTTTTCTGTTCTTCCCCTTACAGAGGGGTGTATGGTTATGTGTCAATCACTGCAATTTGTTCTCCCTTTCTCCCTTCCTCTCTCCACATTATTCCTACCCTTCTTGTATAGCTACTCCTACTCCTCTTCCTGGATTCCATGTGTCATGAGCCAATATCTCTGTTCTATACCTATGTACATGCTCTGGTCCAGGCTGAGTTGAGAAGTAGTACTACTGGGCTTTGATAGTGGGGGGTGAAGAAACCTCAAGGAACCAGAGGTATATAGTGTGTTTCATGGATCCTTTACTGCCCCCTGGTTGACTCATCCCTTCCCTGTGATGCCTGTGTGGGGGGATTGTTCCATTGGCTACAGATAGGCAGTGGACCACTGTTCCACCCCCTCTCTTTCTCAGCAATATATTTTTGTTTGTTTGCTATGGGTCTGCTGATGCCTTTTACCTGATCTCAGTCATTAAGGATGTTCTAACTCCGAAATTGGTGAGCATGGCCATTAGGATAAGAGTGAGACACAAAGAACCACTCCGGATGGCTCAGCAAATGGTGGGGCGGGGAGAGCAGGACATGGAAAGACCCTTCAATTTCGATAGTCAGGGCAAGGGTACTTGGAGAAAAGTAGGTATAGGTCATTTCTTAATTATCTGTGTAAACTCTGGCATTTTAGATTATAAATTACATCCTGTAATCACTGTAAAAACTTGCTAATGTCTACCTGTGACATTGTAAAAAACTACATGTTACATAATTTAAAGTATATAATTTGCTTGGTTTGAACTGTATTTTGGAAGCAGTTTGAAAGTAGTAACCCCTCACTGTTTCTTTCTGTCTCAGTTTCAAAATAAACTTAGTTTCTCAAATCAACCTAATTTTTGTCTTCGGCTGAAACAGTGACAGGTGTTCCCTACCTGTTTCTGGGCAACACTGTGACCATCAAAAATGATATCGAAAGTGCTTTGCATACAGTAAATTACAATGATGTGATTACATTTAAAGCCTTATGAGACGAGCATCAAAAATAAAAGAACAAAATTTGTTGGTGAGTTGATTTCCGACTCATAACATCAAATCCAGGCATATTTCTGCATTCCATAGTGCTTTCAAAGTTGTCCTGATATTCTGAAATGCTGCTAAATGGGTTTAGGAGACCAATGATTTGGTTAGCAGTTGAGTTATGGTATTAGTACTCTTTGTGATCCAGGGAGGCTACTGAGATGACAGACTTATATTGTGAAGACCCACATGTGGTGCAAATAATTTGCAATCAGATATTCACCAAAAAGTTACATGCTCACATCAATCCACCAGTGCTGATGAAGAAAGGCCTGGTGATCTCCTTCTATAAAAACTGTAGCCAAAACAACTCCTGGAAGAAGTTCTACTTAGTAACACATCATGATTGCCTTCTGCATGTGCAACTTTTAAGTAATGGTAAAGGCTTCAATCCTTTCCTTTTCTTGCATGAAATTCTCGGTTCTCCAACTCGGCTGATCATTGGAACTAACTGTGGATCAAATAAAGCAGCAGATCACTGGGCCACTGATTCTGATTCAGTAGTTCACCAGTAGAGCCCAGAGAGAAGAGTAAGCCTAAATTAGCACCATATTCACCTGCAAATTCAGCTTAAAGAGATAATTAGGAACACGTTTTTTGGTAATCCAGGAACAGTTTTCAAAAAAAATAAATAAATAAAACCTCCCTAACACAAATCAACTTCATCATACACAAATTTAGTTTATAAAAGTCATTGTATTACTAGGCAGTACCACGCAGCCATGTCTCCAGTAGTAATTACTTAAAACACTTCAATATTTTTTGTTTTTTTTTTCAATTTTAATTCTTTATATATTACCATGCGTACCTCCACGACTTTTAGAATGCTCTTTAGATTGTATGGTCTTTACTTATGTAGTCCAACTGTGGTTTGTCACACTGAGTTGCCTTGCACGCTGCTGAGATGCTAGGAGCTACGGCACTGGCCCTTCAAATAGCAGCAGGGTCAGCCACAGTGACTCACTTTCAGTGGAGCTGCAAGAATAAGAACACGCTGGGAAGAAAGTGTAAGCACTCTCTTTCTAAGAGATGAGTTGCTGAAAACCTTAGACATACATGGCAGCTGGGCATTGCCAGATAGAGCCCAGAAGATGAGCCCTAAGAAGAAACTCAAACTCTATCTGGGGAAGAGCTGTCTCCTCAAAATAGAGTTGACATTAATGACGTGGTTGGAGTAAAGCTGATGAGACATGACTCAAAATGACAAGAAGCAGCAATAGGCATTCATTAATAATTGAAATGGGAATGTATTCAATATGAAGATAGCAGAATTCTCACTGTCACCAAGCAGCTCCTGACTCGCAGAGACTCTGTGGGACAGAACAGAGCTGTCTCTGTAGTTTACCAAGATTGTCATTCTTTGCAGGAGCAGAAAGCCTCATCTTTCTTCTTAAGAGCAGCTGGTAGTTTGGAACTGATGACCTTGAGGTTAGCAGCCCAACGTGTAACCAACTACACCACCAGGGGAAATTTAGAATTGATCAAGTATGTGATGGAATGCAAAAAAAAATAATCGGTGTCCTAGGCATTGGTAAGATGAGATAGATTTGAAGTGACCATTCTGAGTTACTCAATCTTAAGATTTGCGATGGTAGAAATGACACATTCAAGACGCATTCAAGATCATGTGATATCCATCATCCAAAAGAACATATCAAAATCTATCTTTACGTCCAAAGCTATGAAGTAGAAAGCTCTGAGTGCACTGGAGGTTTTGAACTGCTAATCTTACAAATTGCAGTCCAACTCATAACCACTCTTGCATCAGGGAGGGAGAACCCAGCATCTCCTTTGGAACTTGGAACTGGACACTGAGAACCTTCTACATCCAGAGAGAGATTGATGACAATATACATAGGAGATCTCCAGTTAAGCCAAAACTTGATTTTGAAAGGGCCTTCCCCCATAGCCAACAGAAACAGTCATCCCGACATCTGGCTTTGGGACTTTGGATTGATTTCTAAGCTTGAAGAGAAATAACTTCTGTTCCTTAAAGCCACTCACTTGCACTGCTCCTTATAGCAGCATTAGATAACTAAGACAGCATTCGAGGTGCTAAGAGCAGTCATTTTATTAATTAGCTGGATGATTGCCAAAAGACTGTCCAGAAATTGACATGGGAATTTGTAAACTTGGAAAGCATGACTCTTACTTATCTTATATTTTTCTATTCCTTCACTTGGTATTTAAATTGCACTCTAGTATGCATATTTTACCTTCTCAGGTTTGCTCACCTTAGGAAATGTACAAATTTCCAATTTGTCACTGCCTCTTTTTTCACACAAACTACTATATTTTCTCAATTTCTTTTAATATTTCTTTTTGCGATTTCAGTATGAATTTGGAAGATAAAGGACAAAGATGTGTGTATTAGCACTGGTACACACCAATTTGCCTCATAATAGGTATTAAATGAACCAAATACACTTATGTATAAAATAAAATGAATTCTTGTGAGACTGCATCAGTTTCCTTTTGCATACTGGGAATCAAAACCTTACCTTGTGGTATCCAGCATCTTAGAGAGAGAATGAGACAGAGAGGGGGAGAGAAAAGATCTTATCTCTTTGGCTAGGTTAAAGAATATTGCACAAAATATCTCTTTGTGTTTCTGTCGCTCTTTCCCTTGATCTCTTTAAGTTGATCCTATTATTGTAGCAGAATAGCAGCAGAATAGTATCCTGCCATTTGGACTTACTTTATCTAGAAAAGTGTAAGTTTCTAGGACAGATAACCTTTACTGAGTGCAGGTATAAACATACATTTTCTATCAAACTGTTCTTTGGAATGACTATCCAAATGTGGCAATGACTTAAATCCAACAAGATCAGGCTAAAGTAAAATAACTGTTAAAAGGTTAGGTCAGCAAAAGAAAATTTAATAATAGCATATCAAATATTTACCACATCTATTTGCAAAGTTAAATCATTTATGAAAATATGGTAAGTACTTTAAAATCTGCTAAACTTCATGTAGCAAATTAGAGGTACTCGGGAAGCAAAAGAACAATCTTCTGCAATAATAAAACTAATTTTTCTGGAAGTATAGTTTCCTTTCTATATGGTTTTCATCCATCTTAGCTTTCTGGGGGTAAAATGTTTAAGTTCTATATCCTTCACAGGGAGAAATCATAGGCCTTCAATGACCTTAGAGATAGGGCTGACCTGTGCTAATCTCCTTCTATAAGCATCTATTGAATCTTACCATGTGATAAATTTCACAATAGATACAAAATAAAGAATTTGGTTTGCAACCTTTAGAAATTCACATTCAACTATGATTAAATACTTCCAGTTATATAGCAACCATTCAGTCTGCAGTCTATTCCAAGGTTAGACAGCTCCAATCAAGAAAGATGTCCATTTTCCTTAATTAAACCCTATTGGTCTCCAGTAAAGTCTCAGTCATTGGCTCTTCTTTTTTTGAAACTAAATAGTTGGTATATGACAGATTAGATAGATGATTGATGCTAGATAGATAGATAGATAGATAGATACATACATACATACATACATACATACAGGCTATAGGGTCAATTCTAATTCATGGTGACCTTATAAGCAACATAAAGGTATTTCCTGGACCCTAGTCATTCCATTAATATGCCAATGCATTGAACTAAAGATTGTCCTCACCTTGGCTTATCTGTCTGCTTCATTGCTCTTGATACCTTTCTCTTGCAATTGATTCTCTCTGATGACATATGCAAAGTAAGCTAATCAAACCAAGTTCTGCTGTGATTCCTTAGGTGTGCTGTGACTAAAATAAGGAAATAGACAACTTCCTCTTACTTCGTAATCTGTCTTTGAAAGTTCTGCCTACCCTGAAAGATCCTCTGGCATTGGAAATGTCAGAAGTGAAATTTTGCAAGTTGCAAGTCACTATTGTATGACAGATTGACAGCTGGCTGGGGGTATCTATAAATACACTTTTTTCTCTTTTCTTAGAGTGGATCCCATCTACTTAGAAACAAATGGCAACTACCAAAGTATCTGGGATGGTTTTTTTGGACAAAATATTCTCAGGTATTTAAATTGTACCTCATAGAACTTCCAACATGTGAGGTTCCAGTCAACTTCCTCTGAAGTCTGGTGTTTACAAGACAAAATCCAAATCCTAGCACAAGATTAATTTATTCCTTGTATTACTAAATGTATTTGTTTACATAGAAGACACTATAATGAGCACTTGGGATACAATGGTAAACTTGAGGTAGCACTGCTCTCAAAAATTCAGTATACTTATCGGTTCCATCTCATCTCTCTCCCCAGCCAACAGATCACAAGACTTGAGAGGACTTAACCATTTGAACTTCTCAGTCACTCAAGATTATCTTCCATTATCTTCCAAGTCATGAACTGACTTTTTAAACTATTTTCTTCTTGAAACAGCTAAAACATGTCTTTAAGATATTCAGCATAACTTCTGACAATATTACATTTATTAAAAGCATTATGAAAGCCACATGCAAAGACAAACCCTTCAGGGGGGTACATTTGTCTACAGTTGACTAAAAAGTTGGGGGGGGGGAAGACCCACCATGAAAACCCAATCTTCAGTCTCTTAGAAGCCAAAGCAGAGGCACTCAGTCAACAGTAAAAATGGAACAAACTAGCATCCATCTTTGGATCTGTTACTGCAGATCTTTTATTTCGATTGGGACATAGAATAGGCAGTGTTTATCTTTTGAAATGCCATTCAAGCCTTTCTCAGACATAAGCACCACATCCATGGTGAAAAATTCAAGCCCAAACTGTAATTATGTTAGGATTTACTACAAATCCTCCATCTAGCAATATACTTACTCAGGAGTAAAAGCTTGCACTTCTTTTGTTCTGTAAATTTATGTCAAAGTATAGCTCTTGTTATTACTTCAAAGGTTTAATAAACCAGCAAAAGTTCTGCAGGCAGGGCTGAATAACTTCTGTATTTCATCATTCTTTAAAGTGTAATTTTTAAAAGAAATTCTTAAGTTGCATTGTATACTGCATACCAAACAAAGATTGCTTTTCCTTCTGTAGCTATTCCATTATTCCCACCTATAAGTGTTTATATAGAAATGCCTCTATGACCTCTTATTTAACAAACCCATTTCCAGTACTCTGGAGGCATCTCTCTATAGGCACTAACAAGTGTTCACGCCACTATTCACAATTTCAATGTTATTATAGTGTACTTTCAATAAGAAAATATTAATTACTTTGTTTGGTCATAAATTAGAGACCACAAAATAAAAGGTACCATGCATGGCACCACAGCGAAAGCAGTAAACTACAACAATGTTAAGTGTTTCCTAACAGAGAAGGTGGAAACCATATGTCGAGTAAATGGAATCTTAACAAATGCCAAAATCGCATAATGTATTCCTTGGTAAGTTGAGGGCTGGAAACACAAGGGTTGCAACTTTAGTGGAACTGTTGAATGTCAGTTAAAAGTAAATTCAGACTGTTTTAAGCAATTTAATGCAAAATGCCATGGTGACAGTAAAAGCTAGTTTCTAAGATATGGAAATGAATTAAGCTCTTCTGTATAACTATGTAATAAAATCAAGACCTGTGAATCCACACAATAAGAATGTGACTAATAAATACAGAAATATAGTGCCAGATGCAGAATCAGTGTTGCAATCTGGTGACATGGCAGACAGAGATCTGCACTGGGGCAGGAATGATCAGTTTTAGCTCTAAACAAAGCCTTCAGAGGCAGTGGTGTTTCAATGGTAGAATTCTTGCCTTCTACAGCTTGTAGCAACCCATAGGGTGTCGAAGAACTGCCACTTTGGGTTTCTTTATAGAAGAAGAATCTGCATCCTTCTTTTGCTGGGGGGGGGGTGGTGGTTTTGAACAGCTGAACTTCTAGTTAGTCAGAGTTGACTTTATGACAGTGAGCTTGGTTTTGGATTAGAGTTAGATATTAATTGGGATAAACTCAAGGACAGTGGGTTTTGCTGAGGGTGTTCTTTTGAATGAAGAAGTCCTGGGTTTCACTTCCATCCAATGAGGATTTCCATCAGTGGAAGCTTGCATAGTGCAATGGTGTTGAACATGTTACAATTCAGGTTCCTAGGGGATGACGTAAAAGGACCCAGTGATCTACTTTTGAAAATCATTTAATGAAAAATCCTATTGATTGAAATGAACCAATCCTGTTGTTTCTGGGTTCATCGTAAATCAGGTTCAACTGGACAACAACACCTACTTTGGCAGCGAGTGGACAGAGCTGTCTGAATGAGAGGGAATGTACTTCAGGTTTGGATACTACACTTGATCTTACCAAAGGGCTAAGATACGATAAGACTTTTAAAGTCTTAAAGAATATATTTTGCTTAATATTTTATTTTGCAAAAAGGGAAGCCATTAAGGTGTCTTAATGGTGCATTGTTTGTTAAAAGCTCATGAAAATGCTTTATTGATCATTGAACTTAGTATGACATATCAGACACATTCAGCAATAGGTTTTCTAGCTACAGATTCTTTTTTTTTCACTCATTGCATTCAAAGGAATGGAGGCAGTAATATCTTATCTGCTTTATCTATTGACACACGGCAAATGCCAAACATGTCTCCACACTCCAACCTTCCTTACCTCTTATGACACCAGCTGTCACTTCCACACCACTGTACATCTATGTACACCTGTGTCCATGATAGCTCAAATGCAATGCCGCATAGAACTCTCTAACAAAACTCATAATTAAGGGTATTTATTAGGGAAGTCAATAGGCTACTACAGGTCAGGATCAGCAGACGGTAGGGATATAGTTCATTCGCTTCCTCGGCTAGTACCTAAATCCCTTTCTGATTCATAGTCACTCAGCCACTTGGTCAATGGCCTTTGCCTCCAAGGATCCAGAAGTCATAGCACCTGCCACTCTGTTGCAGAGTTCCTTCCTCCCAAGCCAGATGAGAAGGGGCCTCATCTTTTTGTGCTGCTCCTTCGAGTTTCAATGCCCCATCCCAGGTGCATCTGGTCTCAGCAACCTCCAGGACTCTGAGATTTTGAATGGGCTCTCCCAACGTCTTCGGGGTTTATCTCCCTGCTATTACTACAGAGAGGGCTTTTAACTATAGCCAGGGGGGTGGCAAGGAACACTGACCAATCCTCCCTTGTATGTCCTGTTTGCCTATTCCCACACAGTCATGGGTTGGGAGTGAAAGAGATATCTGCTGGGGCCGTAGTAAGAATTTTCACTCCATCACACTCATCCGCTGTGAGGATTTGGGCAAACGGTTTTTCCATCTATAATTTAAGGGGAGGGTAGTCGCCAAATAATTGTTGCTGTTTTATCAGTGCTTAGAACAATGCTTACCATGTCTTAAGTTCTATGTATGTTTTATTCATTATTAGTATCAGTAACTCTATATGTATTTTTAATCTACATGAAATAGTAATGGATTATAAACACATTGATCAATGCATTCAATTCCCCTATCACTATTTGCTGAATATTCAATTTTAAAGCTTATGTGCTCTTTTTACCTTTTATAAGTGAAAAAAAGTCATTGTCCAAACATAAGTCATCCAGGTGATTCTAATTCGTAGCAACTCTGTCAGACAGAGTAGAACTGACCCAGAAGTGACCCAAAGCACAGTCAAACTTACCTAGTGCGACTCAGTCTATTCCAACACACAGTCAGCCCACAGAACAGAGGAGAACTGCTTCCGAGGGGTTCCCAGGCTACAAATCTTAAAGGGAGCAGACTGCGACTTTTTCTCATGAAGCAGCTGATGTACTTAAAGTGCACCACTAAGGCTTTCAAATATATGCAATGCACTGATACACTCATTATTCTTATAGGGATGGGGTAGAGAATAGGGGTTAGGTAGGAGCATTTGGTCAAGTATTTTTTTCCTGATAGAAAACTACATTTCTTCTGTGTCATCTGGATATGTTTGAGAAGCTCAGAACATGGCACAGGGCTTCAGTCAGCAGGTCAATTGCCCATTATCCCTGTTCTTCTCTGTTTATCTCATGAGAGAAGAATGGGTTCTTTAGTGAGCAGAGGAATCTGCATGTCCTTCTGTTATGATTTTATTTAAGGGGCACTTGAGTAATACAAGCCTAAGTCAACGTTAGTGTCAATGTAGCAACCTGAGCTAGCATCTCATTTATATGACCGCTAGGCCGAGGTAAAGCAGGGGAGAGCCCAAGACTTCTTAGCATAAGGTACCAACTACCTTAAAGTTGGGGCTGATGTTCATTTTTAGAGTGATATTTTTTCATAGCAATATAATAAACTACTTGTGAAGAAAGATAAACATCTTTAATGTTGAGGACAATAGCTCCACAGTTCTAACTTATTGCAAGCTAAAACTAGGTTGAGAGTATTTACAATCATTTTTACTCTGGGCATGGGGTCTACCCTTTACCTAGAGCCTGAAAGCCTCAGAGTCTTTTGCATGACACCTAGTGTTTATGGGAGGCTGAGCACAAGAACTGGACTGACCTACTTTGTTTGGAAG
Source organism: Nesogale talazaci (assembly GCA_004026705.1). NCBI lineage: Eukaryota > Metazoa > Chordata > Mammalia > Afrosoricida > Tenrecidae > Nesogale > Nesogale talazaci. Next base: position 18,463 of record PVJH01006287.1, read on the forward strand.
GCTTTGTCTTTTTCTGGGGGATGATTTGCAGAGAGGAACACCCATGGCAAGAGTGGGGATATACAGGCAGAAAGGAGCCTGGTGGTTCCATGGTTCTGAAGGATAAAGTGTGGCAGCGTACTTCTGTAAATAGTTGTAGCCTTAGAAACAAGGGATGGTTTTTCTGCCTTTTCACACCACTGTACATCAGAATCTACTCAGTAGGAGGATGGAGGGTCAGGGTCAAAGTGTGAGGGATGTCCCAGGGGGCAGGCTGCTGTGTAGGAGTCACTGTTTTAGGTCACCAGCTGGTCTGAGGGAGAAAGGCCAGGTTTTCTCCTCCCATAGATAGTCATCTTCCTGGAAACCTACAAAGGCAGTTGTACCCTGTAGCATAGAGTGGCTATGATGGTGGTGAGGTTTGTCATTTTGACTTTAGAGGAAACCAAAAAAGAGGAGGACACCCAACAAGATGGGTTGACACCATGATGGCAGCCCTGGGCAGGCCCCTAAGTGCAGTTGTCAGGATGTTGCAGGACTGGGCAATGTCTGCTCTGCAGTGCAATAGTCAACTTGCTGGCCCCTAACAACAACGTATATTGATTGTGTTCTTTTAGTCCTCTATATTTTCATAGGTTTTAGCTTTGTTTAGTCTATCATTTATTGGGGAAATTTATGGTAATCTCTATGATGATTACAAATTTGACTATGAAATTTGTCTATCATTTCTTTCTCTCTTGTCCACCATTTCTTTATAGACATTGGATACTCTCTTTGAGAAGGATGAGCATGCAGTTTATTCCTACAAAGTGGAGGTTAAATGTCTTCAATGTCCCACTTTCCTAAGCAGTTAGACTACTCCATCATCTCTAATGTCAACTACCTTGTCTCCTGCCTTTGGGTTTCATAAGTCACTGGAAAAGTCTCACGGAATGTCTCACAGGGTTGTTAAGCCCAATTCAAGGGTCAGGCATAAATCTGGAGATTTCTCCTGATTCATGTGCTTGCTGCAGTTAACCCGAAATCGTCAGGCCACGTGGTCAAATGAAGACTTGGCAGAAGATTCAGAACAACAACAAAAAAAAAAGCGAGAGAGAGAAAACTTTGCTGGGCATTCATATACATATGCATAATCTGTAGGTTATACCTCCAAAGGAGAAAGAGTGTGAAGGGTGGTGACTGGGGTAGGGATGGTCACTTGAGCCCATGACCTGTAGTAAAGTGAGGACTCAAGGAACATGCCAAGGTGATTCTCCCCCATCAACATAATGGGTAATTCACTCCCATATGAGTGAATGGGCAAAAGGGCTAGGACGTGTGTGTACAGCGCATCACAAAATGGAGGTCTACAGTTAGTCTGAAGTAAGTCAGCAGCATGATTATTCTACTCATAAAATTGAGTACATGCACATTTAGAATTGTGATACATTCCTGGCATGATGTTTCTTGATCATGATGAAATTACCTATTTATCTTTAACAGAACTTCTTACTTTTCAGTCTCCCATTTTCTGATATTAGGAAAAATTATACCAAATTTCATTAGGTTCATATTTTTAGGATGTATCTCTTTGTATCTTTTTAGTTTTCAAATACCTACCCTTACACTTAAAGAATATCTGGCAATTGTAGTCTTTTAGGAATATTTATTTCAAATTCTTGAATATAATTTATGAAATATTTAGATGTACATATATAATCTGAATTTTCCTATTTAATTTATTATTTCATCATTCCTTTTCTTATTTCTTATTAATTATATAACAAATAATGCTATTATTATTTATTTATTTCTATTATAATATTGTACTCTCCATTTAGTGGTCTTCCTAGAATTTACAGGATACAGCCTTGAGCTGTACCCTCATTTAAATGCATACATTATTTCCTGACAGTACTAGTACCATAGGAGGCATTAATATTATTATTTCCCTTCCATCTCTTATATTATTACCACTTTACCCTTAATTCTGGATAGTATATTAACATTCTAAAATGTTGCTATAAGTGATTACAGTTAATACCCATTCTATATGCACGGACTATCCTTCCATTGCTCTTTACTTGTTTGGTATTTCTGTTACTGACTGGGGTCATTTTCCTTCTGTCTGAGAATATCCTCTTTGTATGTACTTCCATGCTGATCCCCGTGATGGATTGTCTCAGCTTTGATTGATTGGAAGGTCTTCTTCTCGAGTTTTACTTGAGTGTTATCATTTGTTGGGTATGTAATTTAAGTTTGGTGCTTTTTATTTTTGTTTTACATGAGCAATGTAAAGATAGATTTTTATGATTTTCCCCTTCTTTTTAATGGAACATTAGCCACCAGTCCTGTAGCCACTCTACAGGAGGCGCTTTCCTGGATTCTTTAAGTCTTCTCCAGTGGGCTTTCAGATGGTTGACAAGGACATGCTTGCTTGGGTTATAACTTTTTTGTATTATCCTTCTGTTTTTTACATTAAGAATTTTGTTTGACGACTTCCATAATTTCAGAAAAGTCTTAACAATGATGCATCAAAGATTTATTCTTCCCCATTACTTCTCCCCTGTTCTCCTTGGACTTCAATTGCCCATTAGAGTAAAATAAAAGATTATTTACTTATAACTCTCTTCCATTTCTTCCAACATGAATGGGTGGGAGCACATAGATAAAAGAGGTAGAGGCCTCTAACTTGAGTATTGCTCAGTATGACCATTCCTCGGGGTGTAAGAGCACCATCTCAGACTCAGAAAAGGAGAAACTTTTCAAAAAGAAAAGCCAGAGGGAGAGATCACCATGCAACATGCCTATCTGAAGCAGAGGGGGAGTAGAGGCTGTGGCATGGAGACCTTAAGGCAGAGCAAGAGAGTCATAAAGACTGAAACAGGAAGGCAGAATGACAGGTGGGTTTCCTGCCCGAGGGATACAGAGGTCAGAAATTGGCCTGATTGAGAGGTCAAGTATCAGAGAGAGATTTAGCTGCTATCTTAGAAGAGGTGCCGCTGTGGAACAAAGACCATCGTTAGTATTTTATGATTCTCACTTGTGGTACATTGTAAAGTCACCTAATAAATCCCCACAATTGTGAGTATTTTCTGTGCGTTCTCTTTGGCCATAGCCCTTGCAATCACACTGGGCAGAGAACAGATGGTATCAGAATAAGATAAAGGAAGCATGCAGTGCATTGCCGTGCCTGTTTGGTGGAAACTCACATCGGGCTGATGTGGAAGTGGATTCTCTTTCTCCAGTGTGTAGTCAAAGGGGGTCGATGTGCTCAAGGAGCAAGGAAAGGTGAGTGCCTTTGTGCTTGAAAAGTAGGGCTCCTCTGAGGGTTTAATTGGGGAAGGTGGAATTTCTGAGTAGAACTGAGTGATTAGGGATTGAGGCTAGCTGGAGTGGGGTCCTGGAAACCTTAGTTCAGGGAGCTGGATTTCCTGACCCAGGGGTACAAGCTGCTGCTGCCTCCCAGGCTCAGCAGGTAACATAATAAGTTCAATAGCTTCCAAGTTGAGGTTTACAGCATTGTGATATATCTTTTGGGAATTTTTCAGCACACTTGACAGAACCTTGTAACATGTCCTGATAACTCAACCCTGAGCATTTCACACTGGGATTTCAACTTGTTAACTTCCTTAATAAACCTTTAACCAGGAATTTTGTCTGTGTGTTCTGTATAGCTATTGTGATAGATAATAAAAATTAAAAAGGTAAAATGGTAGACGTTAATTAAGACAGCACACTTTTAAACATATCTTTTATTTTCTTAATTTCAATTATAGTATTTTCAGTTTTAGCACTTTCACTTTAATTATTTTTTAATAGATTTCAAAAACTGATCTAATTTCCTATAACTCTCTAAAATTATTAGCCATAATTACTTGATAGAGATTGTTGCTCCATGGGCTGGATTGTGTGCAGGTTTGTACCTTTATTGGTTTTTAAATCTCTCCTGTTTGGACCATGTCTTCTTGGCCTTGTCTTTTGTCATGTAACTAGGTGATTGTTGAGGTATCGATCCAACTGGGCTAGAATTCTTAGAAATGCAATCCTTCTCATGAGTGTGGTTTGCTTCCAATAAAAGTGGAAACTCTGGAAAAACTCGCCTGTCTTTTTACTGGGTCTGAATTTTTCATTAGGCTCATCATCTGGTGCTTTGGACTTGAGCAGGCAGCTGGTCAATGCTGGGAGTAGCCAGCGACCTGCCATCGAACCTGCTGCTCCTGGGTCTAAGAGTCCCTGCCTGACAGGAGTCTTGGGACATCTCCCTTGAGGCATCTGACCCATGGACTAGGAACTTGCCTGACTCTACAATTGCATGAGTCATTCCCTGGATATAAACCTTTTTGTATACATACATCTATAAATACTACTTGTCTTGTTTCTCTTGCCAATCCAGTCTAAGACATACAGTAATTTTTTTTAAAAGTTAAATCCTATTTATGTGTGTGTCTAAAAATTATAAAGTGTCTATACAACTCTCTTTCTTTATACAAAATTCATCCTCTTTTGTAGGTAGAAAGTTCTGATGGCTAGTTAAACATTTTTCCAAATACGAGTGTTATAAAGTCTTGATTGAGTTTTTTTTTATAGTTTTATGTCTGTTTGACCTCTGCTCAAAATCATATCACTCTGTGAGTTACAAGTTCATGTTTCAGTATTTACTAAGGCCATCCCACTGGTATTTTCAGAGTATCAACTTTATCTTTGCATAGAAATCATGGTAAAAATGACTAACATTTTAGCTTTAGGTTTTTCATTTACTTTCTTAGATGTCTTTTTAGTTTATCTTCATAACTGGACATATAAAACTGCTGCATGCCAGGTTTATTCTCTAACTATCTTTTGCAACTGAATATTGAATCTTTAAACATCAATTTTCTTTCTTCTTATCTGTAAGATTGCCAAATATTCTTCAGTCTTCTCTGACACACAGCAATATCCCTTTGCTCAAGAAATGTCGGCCGGGTAGCCTCCTTTCCTGAACTTCAGCTAGTGCTCAGAATAAATACAGAATGTTAAATCATAGCCCCTCCCTTTTATAAATATTTGCTTTCTACATAATATGTATCCAGCCAAACCCACAACCAACAAATCAGTTCAAACTCAGAGTGACCCTAGGACAGATTAGAACTGCTCCCTTTGGGTAGTTTTAAGGTTGTGCCTCCTTCTTGGAGGAGATGCCTACTCTGCTAACCCGGGGATGGCCAGTGGGCTCAAACTGTTGACTCTGTGGTTAGGAGCCCAACATGTCCCCACTGCATAATAAGCGCATCTTCAGATAAGTCTTTGATATTTTCCTATGGTGTTTTCATCTTACTCATAGTCCCAAAGTATTTCATAATAGTGGAGAAAAAAGTTTTTAAAATATTGACATTTCAATCTGTCAACTATCAATTCTATTCTGCTCGTATTTTGGTACATTGACTTTTAAAGAGATATTGTATAATGATGATCACCTGATTCCTCTTAATTGATGTCAATTTGATGATACCATAATGAAAACTGAAACAATTCAATTTTATTTTTGTAGGGTTTCAGAGTATAAAAAAGCATTCTCTATTGCGTATTATATTCATTATTATAGATAGCCTTTAGCCACAGAGAGGCCAACAAACCTTGAAGAACTGTGTGTGCATATATACATATATATGTATATATGTGAAATACAGTAGAGAGCAACCTTCAGACTGATTGATAGCTAGCAAAGGTCACTTTTGAAAGATAAAAAGGGAAAGAACTGACAAAATGCAAGAAGTAGTGATTATAATGCTGTGAAAGAAGGGAAGCATTAATAGAAAGAAGTTATAAATGGATAGAGTTTGAGGGAAGATTTAATAAAGAGAAAGTTAATAAGACAGATTTACTGTATAAAAGGAAATTGGGGTATTGTGCAGAAGCAATGATTTCTTGGGTATGCTTCACAAATTTAAGTCTTCCATCTTGCCGATTTCATAATGAACAGAATGCCCTGTCATCCTTCCATCATTATCTTTTACCCAGTCACACCCTTCTTTAAAATGTGACAGTATTTACAGCCTGAAAATCACCATTGCCATCATCTTTGCATTTTCTCCCAGTTCCATCCAGTTCTTTGACTGAATTTCTGGGCTAAAGATCACAGAAATGAATGCTTTCTATTCTATGTCATTTTTCAAGTTAAGTCTTCAAAATTACATGGTAAATTTTCATTATTGTTAATTCCATTTGTCCATGAATATTTTGCAGATTGTTGATGATAAACCATAGATATAATACTAATATGTGTTATATGGAATAAATAATGCTATCAATTGAGAAAAGGTGAAATTGAAGGAAAAATAATGAATTTATTTTTAAAGCTGAACATGTAAGATTTTTGAAGCATCGAGGCAGATATAAAAAGATACCTTGAGGACTAAGCCCTGGTGACGTAAGTGGTTGAGTGCAGGATCGCAGCCCGTGGACTTGGCGGTTCAAATGAGGGCAGTGATGCTCCCTCCCAAAAAAATACCTTGAGCAACACATCATAAAGTGCACTCCACAGAATACCTATTCTGTGTAAACAGTTCAACTAAGGGAAAAACCACAAAATCAATTTCATGTACTACCATAAATTCAGATTTTTGTACCTTGGCTGGTAGTGTATGAGTGTTTAATAAATACCCATTAAACAAATAAGTGAACCAAAGGAAAGGATCATGTCAACAGAGTTAAATCATGCTCTCTTTTTCACAATCTCTTGGAAACTTTAATATGTAGAATGCCTTTAATATGGAGAAATTCAACAGAGGGGTCTTACTAAAGGTTTCCCAAATGTACCTTTCATTAAAGCAATATATGATGTGTGTTTGGTGGGTGAGGTGCTCAGAAATATGACAATATGACAAAGACACATGAAGCCACTGGGAGGAACAAAAGAGTGAAAGGCAGCAAAGTTGAAAATTATTATATACACAAATTATTGTCTACACAATCCTACAATAACAGTAATAGCAATAATCCAGGGGTAGATACTTAAAGAGACACTCCAACTAAACAGAAGTGTGATGGTAACAGGGGCTACCTTTCAAATATATATGAGTGACAGAGGTGTCACTGGAAGGAATGAGGACTGAGGTGTCAGTCATACATATTTGGGATGGTACCCCCTTTTACCTTTCACACTTCTGTTAATATCACATTTCTTTATATGTACTTACATGCTCTTCAAACATGTCTATGAATTTCATAGAGAATACATGGAGGCAACAACATGCAAACGTCAAAGCCATAGCCATACACCTCACAGGAAAGGGTTGCTTGGTCTGAAGTCTCAGTGCCATAGTCTTAGGCAGCATCAAAGTCAATTGACACGATGTAGTCGCTGGAGATCATGTTACACCCCCTCCTGTGGTGAAGAGTGAGTGCTTAGAGTCCTCAAAAGTGGTGAAGGGCCATCTAAAGTATTGCTGTTGGTCTCTCCTCATCCAGAGCACAGAAGCATGGCGAAAATCAAAGGCGAAAGGAAATTAGTCTGATATGCTAGAAAATCACATGAAACCTGTTTCCTAGGACCATGAGAGAACAACTAGAGAGAGAACTTTGCAGAAAGGAATCACAACAGGAGATCCTAAGTAGTTGGAGGGCAAATGGGGAACCAACTTGAAATCATTTAAAAAAAAAAAAGCAAACTTCCTAGTCTACTAGACCCAACACCCATCCATGAAAGCTTCCCCAGAGAGTCCACCCCAGAGACTCCCATTAGACCTGAAACCTAATTCTGCCTTGGCTTGACTTCCAACTAATTGACATACTGATGATTCAGAGTCCATTGAATGTCAATGAGTTTGTTTTGTTTGTATAGCATCAGGGAGGTAAGCTTTAAAATAATCATCTTTAAACAATCTAAACAACCTAAAAAACAATCTTTAAAACAATCATCTGCATGAGATCAAAACACATTTTCCCAGGAATAAATCTCCAAAGGCAGGAAGGCATAAGAAAGGCTGAGAAGAAATGGTAAACATAGGAAGAAGGGGAAACAATACTATTAATAATGTGCACATTGAAATCTTTGTCACAGAAAGAACTCTTGAATGGAAAACCCTTCTGTTTTTTGAGCTTTTACTCAATTCATTTTGAAAGACAACAATAACCCATTGGGGTAAGTACATCAACAGGATCTTTTTTTTTGGGGGGGGCATCACTGCCCTCAGGTGGTGGGAGTAGGAGGCCCAGCCTTTGCTCCATGGAGCTGGAATTGAACCTCCATCCCAGTGGACTGCGGTCCCACGTACAACCACTACGCCACCGGGGCTCAGCCTCAACAGGATCTTTAATTGCTCCCACATTCGCATTAAGTCTGGACTTATCCTCTGTCTAAAGCACAATTGATATAAGAAGATTAATTTGGTATCAAGGAATTATACAATAACAAAACAAACATATCACGAGTACATTAAAATCAAAAACTTATTGACAGGAAGTCAATTCTGACTCATAGTGACTCCATAGACAGGGTGGGACTGACCCTGTAGGTTTCTCCCATGAAGCAGCAGCTGGTGGTTTTGACCTGCTGATCTTGTGATCAGCAACCCCATGCAAATACACTAGGCTACAAGAAGAGTCTCATTCAAAGCTTCCCCAATATACCTTTCATTATATGCAATAGACAATGTGTGTGATGGGGGACGGGGTTCACCACAATATGACCAAGGTACAGGAAGACCCTGGGAGGTACAAGGCTTTCCCAGTGCATTTAGCAGTTACAAAAATAGAGGAAATATGAAATTGTAATCATTCAATGTCCATCAGTCATATTTAACAGTATGGTCAGATGATGTGTTTGTCGACACTGAACACAACAAAAGTTTTATAGTAAATGTATCCACAGAGTATATCCAGGATATCATCCTATTATAATACTAATGGACATAATAGTGAGTATATCATACTAATCAATGCAAATGAGTTGTCATTGCTGCATAGAGAACCCACTTTGTCAACATTTAACAAAAAATAAATTTAGTTATCTGAGTCATGCGCTGAAAATATAGACACATATAATGTACTCCTTGACCTTACAATTTAATAAACAAAACCATAATAACAGGTACTTCTAATAAAAATTTACAGGCTAAAGTTTTTGGGCTCTTTCATGAATATAGTCACTGTTACCTAATCTCGTGTCAATTTGAGGATTCAGAGGATAGGGGTGGAATCTAGCCTGTCAATCTGGAGTTAGCTAATGAGACATCTGTGTGGGCTTGGCCTTCTCTTCAGAGAATACTGGGAAATGTGGTAATTCCTTCTTGGAAGCGGGAGGTGCTATATCTCTTGGTTCACTCCCTTGAAGATGCTCTACTGACAAGACACAAGGCTGACTCCCTGTGAGACATCCTGGAGGAGAAGCCACATGGACCTAGTGGAACCAGACTCAGAAGCTGGAAAAGCCTCCTGGAGCCTCCTGTCAGCACTGAGATGCTTACACCACCACTGGATCCAAAGACTTTCTACCCACTGACTTGTGATCGTCCTGTATTTGGAGTCATTGCATATATTTCGTAACTCCGAAGAGGACTTTATAGATTGGTATCAGACATATGTGCTCATATCAGATTTATGACCTTGGAATGGACTGGATTGGGATGTTTACTTAATGTAAAATTACCCTTTATATAAAACTCTCTCTTACATACATATGCATGTTTATGAATTTGTTTCTCTAGTTTACCCAGACTAACACAGTCACCTTGAAATTTAAAGACATATTTACCTTTGAAGAGGATAGTATTCATACATTGGAAGAGAAGTATACCCAAAACATGAAAAGTTTCAATATATATTAGCTCCAAGTACTTTGTTTTAGGAGACTAGTGGGTAAGCTTCATTTGACTTCTGATAATAGCTATGTAATGCAATCAAATAATTGTGTATAGTAATTCTTACAGAACTGATGTCCACATACACTTCATTAACAGTGTTTCTGTTACTGTTTTTTATTCAGTGAACCTTTATCAATTACCTTCTATGCTTTAGAAATAGTTCTAAAGAACTCAGACTTTATAGGTACCAGGTAAGCAAATCAATGACAAGATATTATTGCTAATGTTAAGAATTCACTCTGTACATTATTTTTCTTAATTTACACAAAACAATTTAGTGTATTCAATAATACCATTATTAGTAATAATTTAAAAATCAATCCCTTTATATTTTCTCCATGGGCACTTAAAAAAAGAAGTCTTGGTAAATGCATTTACTTCTCAAAATCATATGCTTGGTAAGAAATAGCATCATTTGTTTCCATTTTCAGAGAGGAGATAGAATTATCCACTATTCCAGTGTTGTTAATATTTTTTGCTTTATGAACTATCTTAAAATCTGGAGCCTGTGATTAAGCACTTGGCTATTAACCTAATCATTGAAGAAAGTTCCTACAGTTTGCTTCTGTAATCAAGACTGTACATATTGTGATCTAAATGTTGGATTTATAGGTTATCTTTATCAATGAATTTTAGAATACTCATCATAACGATTGCAGTTTTGAAAACTCTGAGGACAAGACTATTTGGGGGGATCTAAATACCAGCATTATTCTTTCTTTCTAATACTTTCTTTCTAATACTGTCTATTTACTTTTTTGCTCTTTATATTTCTATAAGGAAGTCTTGTGATCCTGTTGGGTGAGCATTGATTGAACTACTCACTCCAATGTGGGTGTTTCACAGCTATAAGCCATCCCTTGGAAGAATGATGAATCTGTCCACTCTCCATAAAGATTTACAGACTCACATAACCGAGGATTACTGAGAGTCAGCATGTAAGAGATTGCAACGTCTAACGTCTACTGGCTGATTGTTTGCATCCAAAAAAATGTGATTATCTTGAAATGTGTCTGTCTTGTATCCTCATTGACTTTAATTAATGTTCATGTCATGCTAACCACTGAATAAATATTGATTGAAAACACTGAATAGATGTCTGATATATTTTACATATCTATGGTATAGAATTTCTGAAGAATTATTCAAAACAGGACAGAGAGGAATTTCCCTTTCAGTATTAGGCTAGCAAAAAGAGAGAGGATGAATTTCATGGTAAAGGTTGAGGATAGATATCTTTTTGACATCTGAGACTCCAAGAGGAAAGTTGGATTGCATTTTTCATAGGAATAATGAGAAATGAATAAATATTAACAGGAATACAGTCCAAGTGCAATAAGGTTTTATTGTTCACACAAGAATCATACACATGTATACTGTATGTGGTATAAGATATGCAGGCTGTAGCAGAAAAAGACATAATTTAATTCTTAATGCTGACATTAAATAGTGAGTGGATGGGCACAAGCTCTTAGGCTATTGTAGAACTCAACCTCTCTGTAATAGTAGGGGGGGATTAAACTAAGAAGAGTTGTGAGAGTTCAAACAAAGTTGTACATATGAGAGTGCATTGTGATTAATATTAGCAATTTCTTATTGAGGAAAAACATGCCAAGCCACAAACGGCAAGTTTTGGGAAACAACCTGTCAGTTGGAGACCAATATTTGGGGGCAGTTCTTGTTACGAGTTACTGTCCTTCACTATTAGCTCTGTCTCGAGGGCTATCTTCAAAGGTTCTGTGCTTTCTTTATGAAAGGATATGCCTCCCAAGTTGAATAAGAGATCTAGTTCATCATGAGCAGCTGTTAAAAAGTAGCTTAGAGTGGTTATTAATTTTTCAAAGTCCCAAACATCAGTGAGCTACAGTCAAAGCAAATGCAGTTGCAGCACGAGAGAAACAATCAATCAACAGCTTTTTCCACCAGTTGCTCTGCTTGATTCAATTCTCCCAGTCAGTGAAGCCCCACTGCCCTGCTGACCATGATCTCCTTTCTGACTTCCCTTGGCAGAGCGATGGAGAACTTGACGTTGCCCATCAGAGTCTGGTAACATGTCTCACCTTCCCCATTAGGAGGCCACATGATTCATATTATGAAGTGTGTGATCATGTGCGGTTTACTTAGCCTCTTGGAGTGTGGACATTATGGTAGCTGCCTCCTTGGTTTATCAGGAAGATTAAATGTGAGAATACAGATTATTCTGGTCAAGGCCTGGTGCCCTACGAGTACTTCATGATTGTTACGTGTCATCAAGGTGGTTCTGACTCCAACGGACCACTTTTGTAACAGAAAGAAACATTGTCCTTTTCTTTGCTGGGTCACAATTTGTGTGTTTTATTTCACCCTCTGCGTCAATCCAGCTTACTGAGGGTTATCATTCTTTGCCAGATCTCCACAGGGCAGTGCACTGTTTGCAGTTCAAGTCTCCATGATTCCATCATGGTGAGAGGAGACATTTGTTCCTGCAATCTGGTCCCCGGTTAGGATAAGATTGAAACTCACCACCACCCAGGCAGAATTATCTTTATTGCATGCTTTTTAATGATTAACAATCAATTACAATATCATCCTTTAAATCCAATCCACAGCCCTGTCAGATGATTATGTACTATAATTAAATTAATGATATTGAACTTTAATTTTAGTTGCATGGCTGCTTTTATTTAATGTCTTCTCTACTTTCATTGAACGAACATTGGGTTTTGGTGTGAAGTTATCATATTTATTTTATAGCCACAAAAGAACAAGCCCGTAATATAATTTTAAAAGATAACCACAAATAGAAATATTTCCACATGAGCCCATTTGGAGGTTAACATTTGCTATCATTTATTTAGAGATTTGACTATTTAACATAAATTAAAATAAAAGCTTATTTCACGGAGTCTGTGTCTCATTCTTCACTATCCCAGCATGACCACACGGATCCTGGTGTTTAGTAATGTCTTTAAATATAAATTACAAATGAGAGATTCCATGAGGCTGGAGCAATGCCTGCATAACTTACACCCCAGCTATCCATGGCCTTAAAACCCAAGGCATTAATTTGAGGCTCAAATTGTGAAGGAAGAATAAAGATTATCAAGCATATATCAGTATTTGCCTTATAAAGTGTAATGGAAAATGTTAATATGATTTACTAGTAACAGGAAATTGGATTAAAACTTATCTCTTTTAATTCAATTTGAAAATTGTCCTCAAAATGGGTGTCTTGACACGGACTGAGACTGCATTGTCTTCACTCCCTACAGTGCATAAACAGACTTGCAGGGATGCATTTTTAGAGCAAGGTAATAAATGGGAAAGTATGTGCCCACCTCCAAACAATTTATGCAAACAAGTTAAGAAGAATGTATATATTATTATACTTATATTGCAAGGAAAGATTGGAAAGTACTTGTTTATGTCTACTTGGAAGAAATCAAAAGGGGAGGAAGGCAATTTAAGGCGGATCATTTTTATATTATGTATTTGGAACACTGAGCAGCTATGATATATAGTAAAATGAATATTCATATTAAAATCTTTTTCTCTACTACATTACATTGCAGTGTAGCATCTATTTCATCAGTCAATTACATGGCGTGGTAAGAATGTGATTTATTCTGTAACAAAATGGGCATAATGGAAGAACTAATGAAGTGTTTATTCAAAATTTATCTTAAATGTTTAAGTGTGGACACATTCTGAGTGATCGACTATCAACACATTTAATAATGTTCTCTTAGTAACTGCTTGTCAGGCCTGCCCAGAGCACGTTTAGTATAATGGCCATGTCAGAGGACTGAATTGAATATGCTCGTACTGCTCAGGGTGGAAATTTCCTTCCCCTGTGAACAGGCAACCCAAAACATGCCATTTTATCGACTTATTCAGAATTTCGGGAGCCCTGATATCATAGTGGGCTGCAAAGCACAAGTTGAATAGTTCGAATCCACCAGCAGCTCCAATGGAGAAAGATGAAGTTGTCTCTTGTAAATATTTACAGCCTCAGAACCTTTAGGGAGATAGCGCAAGAAAATTAGTCACACAGGTTTTCCCAGTGTATTTAGAAGTCAGGTTTACATTTTTAATCTATTTCAGGTGCAGTAACACTGTAAAAAACGTTTGCAACATCATTAGAATGAACAGAGCGTGACACAGATCCAGTTAGAGGGCGTGTTGTCGAAAAAGTAGCGGGGATAGACAAGACAGATACAGGGTTGTCCCAAACCTCCCTTCAACTTGTAAAATGCAGAGTTTGCAAAGCACAGTGAAGTGAATGGCTGCACGATGAAGTCTGGCTGTGTGCATCAGCAGTCCAAGCTCATGTCTGCTCGCGGCGAAGGTGCCATGTCCACAGAACTGGCAATCCTGAATGATGCATTGTAAGCAGGGCAGGGACTGTTTTAGGTTTATATTTTGCAAAGGTTTCTGGGAAAATAATGTGGAGAAGTTTTGAAATAAATAAGAAGCAGAACTAAACTTAAGCGACAGTATTTTGCCCATCAGTTTGTTTCTAGCTTCTCTATTCTATCCTGGAGAAAGATGGGGCTTTCTACTCCCTTAAAGAGGTCGTCTTCACGGGGCAGTTCTACGCTGCCTGGTCAGTGGCTAACGGCCCACTACTGACTCATTGGCAGTGAGCTTCTCTCACTGAGCGTTAGTCTATCCAGTGAGCGACTCATCTTTCCTTCCACCGAGATTGCACAAAAAGAAATCAACTTAATGGAAGTGCGCTTGGGTTTTTATTCCGTCCTCTAATCACTAGCCAATGGGAAAGCCCATAGGGTATCAAAACAGCAATAATAACATAACCCACTCAACAGTTTCTGGAGTTCTGCTTAAAACATGTATTCCTCATCCATGAAAAGTCAACCATGAGCCCGGGTGGCAATCTGGAGCTGTCGTTTTCCATGTGTTAACTGGGCATTTCGACACGATTTACCTATGGCTCTGCCACAGAACAGGGTGTTTTCTGGTCACCGAGTTAAGGAAGCAGGGGGACTATCATTACAAATGTAAGCATCTAAATACTTACATTATAAGGTGACAAAGGGTCATTAACCTTTCCTTAGATAATAACATTTCTAACCTTCAGGATGTAGAAAACACACAAATCATCTTTGTGCTCAGGAAAAGAGAAAAAAAAGTATTAAGGTGCATGTTAAAGAATAATAGTGTCAGCTTGAAACAAACTCTTAGTTGTCATTTATCTAAAGATAGCTTTATATTTTGATGCATAAAGAAATCTAAGTTGACATTTCACTTCTTTGGTGTTGCTTTTGTTCTATTGTTTTGGTATCTATTGTTGCTATTGAGAAACCAACTGTCAGTCTATGTCCTAGTGTTCTGTGGGTGATTTATCTTTTCAGCTGCTATTGGCATTTCTTTATATTTGGTATTTTGCAGGTCATAAACAATGTCCGTACATCTAGTTGCCTTTTCATTTACCCTGCTTTGAATTCATAGGGATTTCTCAGCTGAAAATCGAAAATATTCCAACCATTTTCTAAAATTAAAAAAAAAACTTTTTTTAATTTATTATTTTCTAGGAATAGTATCTTTTTTCCTATCCCTCATTTTTGGCAATGTATTCTGCAATTATTTTCTATGTGCCTTTACATCTTCACTCATGTATCTTGATAGCGGCATAGTTAATTCAAGTATCATTTTTTTAAAAAAAATCATTTTATTGGGGGCTCGTAGACCTCTTAATACAATCCATCCATCCATCCATCCATTGTGTCAAGCACATTTGTACATATGTTGCCATAATTTTCTTTGGAGCGGAGACCCAAAGGTCATCTGTGGAAAATGGAACATTTCCCCCCACAGAGGGGTTGAAGGGAGGGGATGATTTGATCTGGGTATAGTCAGTAGAGGGTGAATGGGTCACACAATATACCTCTGATCCCTTGAGGTCTCCTCACCACCACCTGCTATCATGATCCCAGGGCCGCTTCGCAGTTTCCCAACCTAGACTAGCTGGGAGCAGATTCATTGGTATAAGCAAGAGATAAAGCTCACAACACATGGACCCTGGAAACAGGAATGGGGATAGAAATTCCAAAACAGTAGGGGGAAGGGGGAAGAGGTGAGATGGGAGAAGGCCCCAACCGCAATGAATACCACATAATCACACACTCCCATCTAGGGGTGAGAACAGAAACCAGAGGGGTAGGGGGACAGTGGTTGGTGTGAGATTTGAAAATAATTAAAATCTACAATCTATCAAAGGGCCACGAGTGTTGGGGGCTGGAGGGTGCGTTGAGCAGGGAAGAAAAAAAAGAGAGGAGCTGCACTCAAGGATTCAATGGAAAGTAAATGTCTAGAAAAGAACAATGAAATATATGTACAAATGTATGTGAAACAATTGATGTATGAACTGCAACAAGAGTTGTAAGAACTCCCAATAAAATGATTTTAAAAATTCAAGCATTTAAATCTCTCTGTTTACAATGCTGTCATTTGTCTCTTCTAAATCTTCCAGATGATCTTTTCTGTTTCTCTTCACCTTCTTGCATTAAGATGCTAGCAATAGCTAACTTACTGTGAAGGAGTTCTCTAGCCATTGTGTGTGACATGTGAGGCTGTTCAGTCTTTAGGAGCACAAAAGGGCAGTTCTACTCTGTCTGACATGGGTGCTATGAGTTGTGGCTTTCTAATTATACTTCTGCAGTTTCATTGTCAAAAGTCCTATGAGGTTTCTAGTCAAAATGACCAACGTTTGCTCATATTCAGACTGTGCTTGTATTTAGTAAACATTGATTTCCGCTAATTACTATACCAGTAGATTTTTTAACTCTAAATTTGTTTTTCTTGTGTTGTTGCTCCTCCATGTCTTATTATTTCATTGAAAATTGTGTTACTTTAAAAAATTCTGTTATTGATATTATTTGGAACTTTCATGATAAAGATATTTTGAAGCCTAGATTGAAGTTGCAATGCTAAGTAAGATTTTCATTTCCTATGGTATAAAATTTCCTATGGTATCATCAATTCGCAACCGTAATAAATTCAATTAACCATTTAGGTTTTAAAATCAAATTGCTATGTACCCACACATTTATTTGAGGGTCAGGTTATGTTATAGATTATCAGCAGAGATTTTTGTCTTGAAATCAGGGCCAAAATAAGATATGAAGGATTCTTTGCAGTTTCTTTTAGAAACAGCAAGGAAACAAAAAGTAAAGTTTAACAGGGTAAGATCAGACCTCTAAGGTGAATGGGAAAAGACTCCACCACAAGTAAGTCAGGCGCTTATTTTCAGAAGCTTATGATGGTTTTATTTTAGAGGTTTATAGAGGTTGGATTTATGATAGAGGGTCTTTTATTTCATTCAAGTAATTTGGACCTATATACCTTTTGTTATTTTCCAAGGAAGGCTAAATTATGATAAGAAATAGACCCACACACAATAATAAGTCTAATTACATTATGTTTGATGCTTACTCAGAAAATTGTTTCAAATGTTTCAGGTTCATACAAGGTGCGACAAAGTTAACTTACAGCACACAGTGGTTTAGGTGCCAGCTATAATGGTTGACCTATTGCCTTCACATGCAACTCCCCAGTCACCCTGGATTAGCTAGAAAGAGACGCACGCCTGGAAGACCCGTAATCGTGCATTGTCCTGTTCTGGAAGTGGTTACTCCTGTCTGTTCACATTGCTTCCACTGGACTCCAGTTATGCAGCCAAAACTAACCTCAGCACAGAACAAACTATGCCACCAAAGCAGCAAGGACAGAAAGAATATAAAAACAGATTTATATAACCAAGAACACTAAATTGCACATGTGGACGATGTGGAATCAGAGAGCATTTTGTCACACATGTTTTTGCCAAAATTAAAAAAAAATTGATGACACAATTTTAAAAAACCCCAGATTTTAACAAACAACTTAAAATTTCTGTCAGTGTCAACAAATCAGCTCTAACATAGTGACTCCACGTCCAATAGAAAGAAGCGTTGCCTAGTCTCCTGCCCTCCTCCCCAGCACTATTTGATGCATGTAGAAATCTCTGTTGTAGGGGATGTTATAGAAAATGTTATCAGGGCTGCACAACCTGATACCTAGAGAGTTCACAAATCATTACATGTATCTATCTGGTTTTGCCTCTCTCTCTTTTTTTTTTTTGCTGTGCAGAAAAACCAAAAATAAAATAAAACTCACTACAGTTAAGCAAACACCAAGTCAGAGCAAGCCTATAGCACCGCGTGGAACTGCCCCTGTGGGTCTCTGTGCCCGTGTGTCCATCTCTCCAGGAGAAGCAAGCCTCGTGTTTCCCCTGTGGCCCGGCAGTCCTCTGTGTAACCTGCTGTGCCACCACTTCTCCTGAGGAGTCAGCATCACAGTGAGCTCAGGGTTGGGTTGAACGACTCCACATATTTTTGGAGTGTTTTTCTATCTATAGCCTTTCTTCAAAATATTCTGTGTACTTCAATTTACACACAATGAAGGCGAAAGCTTTGGGATCCTCAAGGGACTCCAATTATATTCCTTTTCAAGGCTCTTTGAGTTTGGGCAACAAGTAGGATAACATCGCCAGTAAAATCCTCGTAAGACAATCTTTTTCAAAGGCTGGATGTGTGCATTGCCAAGATTGAAAATATATATTTTAATGGTTCTGCTTCCCTGGCCTTTCCCCTACTCATTTAGTTTCAGTTTTTGAAAAGTTCTTTGTAATACGTTCCTAGGATTCTCCTATATCCTTCAAAATTACCTATAACCTCCTCTTTGAAAGTTCCCAGAAACAGTTGCCACAATCTTCTTGGTGGACTTCTTTATATTAAATTTAGCTCAACAGAGTCCCTTGGAAGGCACTATTTGGGTTGGATTTTGCCTTTTGGATAATTTGAGAAATCCTAGAGAGGTCCCTATAATGAATGAAGATATTTAGTTTTCTTCCAGTAAAATCATTGTCATTAGCAGTGAACTTTCTTAAATGACTACTGGTACTATCAGCTCTTTAGGCTAGTGGATGTTCATGCTGCAATATTGTCACTTATGGAGCCAAAAGCTTGCTGAGATTAAGATGCACACTTAAAATGGAAAGTGCTGAATTATGTGAGATCATAGCTTCTATAAGGAAGCCTTAAATTGTGGTGTTTTTTGACCTGTTGCTGGACTTCTGCTACGAGGTTTTCTTCATTTCTCAGAGTTGACAATTTTCCCTCACTTGGGTTATTGATTGAAGTCTTCCTAACTTCCCTTATCATCACCCTTGATCCATGTAAAAACTGTTGCTTTATGTGACAATGCACTCTAGTTAATCTGTTGCAAAACTTCAATGATCTGTGAACATGTCTACTTGAGTTATGATAAAAGTTTGATATAAATCCTTCACTGAAACTCATTTATTTCACAGACACAAACACACACATGTGCATGTGCACACACACATACAACAAAAACAAACCCACCCAACTTTTGAAGGCAATCTAATGAAAATAACCCAAGTATATTTCTCAGACAACTTGTCTGTAATCAGCACGGACACTTATTTAAACATAACTAGTTTGAAATGTTACATGCGCTTGTATGAACTGGAACCCCAGCAGCAATACTTTCTGACACACACTTCAAAGAGTGACTTTTGAAATCAGACAATTCAATGGGAGAAGGGATTGTGTTTGTTCATTTATTTGCTCATTACCTTTTTTACATTCTGAAATGTGATGTTGTATGACCTATGTGGTGGTTGAGCATTGAAGCTGACTCCAGGGCAGTGGATCTGGAATGATTTTTCTTTCATTTGACAAGGTGGCTCTGATTTGGAGTCAGCTTGATGGCAGTGTGATCACTTCTTGGATTCATAGAAGGCGAGAAAGAACTACTCCACAGTTTCCCATCACTTTTCATTTGTCATGCCTATGAATAAGTTTTCTTTCTGTTTGATGAGTCTTTGCTTTTTTAAAAACAAATGGAAATCTCTTTTGTACAGAAGTCTTGCCTCCCAAATATTATTAATGTGGAGTCCATCATTTAACTGTGATATGCCTTTGTCACATGTCATGTATTTATTGGTACTAAAACCACAATGATTTGCCACTTCACTCTCCACAGAAGGCTAAAGTTAAAGCAAGACAAGGTAAAACAAAACCAAATAACAACAACAGCAAAAATAGAAAATATTTGAAAGGATGTGGGAAGATTAATGTTCGTGGAATTTAAATGACAAAGTTTTTTTGAAAGAACAATTTCACAGTGTTTCAGAAAGCTAAAAATAGAACAAGTTTACTCAGCAAGTCCACTCTCAAGTAGACACTCAAGAGTCTATAAAGCACCAGAGCTTAGAGACGTACATCTCACTCAGACTCATCACAGTACAATTGTACAATGATCACAAGGTTTTGAACTGCTGTCCTTGTGGTTTGCAGCCCAACACACAACCCCCTCTGCCACCAGGATGTCAGAGAAGTTCATATGAGGCTTCATTTAGTGAAAGACAAATCCTGCAGATTGATCGTTTGCATGCTCAAAGTCCTTCTGACATCCACAGAAGAAAAGAGAAGGGGTTGCAAAACCAACATGTTCACACAGATGGAACAGCTAACAAATGTAGCATTTGGGAACTTCAGTTCCTTCTCACTTATCAAGTCAATGCACATTATTAGATAGTTGTACCAAATGCAGAAAATACTCACCATGTATCCCAGGCTGAACTATTTTTTTGTGTAGATTAGGTCAAAGTATGATTTAATGGAGACATATTTTGTATTCATTAAACTGATGTGGCCCATTATATCATTTAAACAATTAGATATTTTGTCTAGATTACTGTACCTAACTTTGAAACAATAAGGCAGTAGTTGCTTGAAAAGCTACAATTGTCATCAAACTCCTTTTAAGTAAATGACTAGACTGAATGCACTATAGTATCAAGATGGCAAGAGAGTTCTAAGAGAATTAAATATTAAACATGGAACACAAATAGAGTTCTAAATTATATTTATTGCCGATAAAAGCCATAACTGTTTAATGACCTTGACACAATGTGCTTGCTGTTTTATTGTATTTGTTTGCTTGTTTTTGCTGCTCTTACATTTCCACTTAGCAGCAAGCAAGACAACTGAATAAGGCTGAGATGTAATTACAGTCACTATGAAACAAAGATCCTCCTTCAGACAATAAGTAAGCAAACCTATTCTGAATGCAGCAACTTTTCTATGGATTACTTATTAGGATTGCTTTAACCTCTTCACTGAGAATCATAATTGTCTCGATTCTTTCCTTCATTTCAATATCAGCCATTTTGACAGCACCTGTGTATATCTGGTTATTCAACCCTGTCCCTTATTGCACACAGTGACGCTTTCTTTCTCCTTATTCTTCAAACTATATCATACTTCTAAAAGTCTGTAAAGTTTATAGAGATTACTGGAAATCATTAGATTCCTCATTTTGATTTAAGTGGAGGCAGGCTTATGTAAGTAACATAGCCTCTGATATGAAATTGGAATTAAAATTGGTTCCCAATCCCAGTACTCTCAGGGACTCCATGACCCGATTTTCAAATTCTCTGAAATGAAATTCATATATCTGTCAAATGAGGAACTTGACTGAATATCAGGATCATGACTATGTGTAAATGTCCATGTGTGTCTACTTTATGGCTTTCTTAACCAATGGACATCAATGACCAGATCTAGCTATATTGGCAGAAATAATTATATACACTAAACTTTTTAATGCATGAACATATTTAATCATCATATGCCTATTAAGTAGTTGAAGACTATGGCCACACAGAGTTCAATAATGTAACAAAGTCTGCATACTGTCACATGCTAGAGACACGACTCCAACCAATGTGCCTCAGGCCTACACTCTACCCTGGTAGCCTACATGATAGCACACACAAAGTCAAACAAAGCGAATCCCTTCTGTCAAGGAGCAAAATAAAGAGATTACTTGAATCCCTTGACACGGAAGCTTGAGGTCTTTATTCCCTGCTGTTGGGAGCCGCATCCATGCAGTCTCTGAACAATGTGTGTAGACATATTAGAGAGACACATAGGAATATGTTTTTATAACAGCCAAGAAGTAAGAATGACCAATGACATGGCACTGTATTTTTATAAATATGTAAAAGGAGACCTAGAAATGTTTCTTCTTTGTTCAAAATTACATAATTAGTTAAATGGTAATGTTCAAAACAAAATCCATTTCTTCTACCTTTCTGTTTTGTCTAATACTCAATATACTGTTAACCTCAAACATTTAAGTGTTTATTGTAATCACATAGTACATTTTCAAAATATAATTTCATTGACTAATCCACAGTAAAGTAATCATAAAAATAGACTATTTCAAATATCTGAAGTGTACTTATACAGGAATAAATGTAGGCAAGGTTTTTCTGAGGTGTGATTGTGTGATTTCTCTCTGTCTGATTACAGGTATAAATGTTATTTTAGAAAAAAATGATTCGACAATGTCATACCATGGGTATAAAGAAGCAGAATGGGCAGAGAGGAAACCATGGAAACAGTTAGTTTAAAGGACTATTGCTTCCCCCTTCACCATGTGAAGGTTAGAAGAACTAGATGATGTCTGACTGCTGTTGAAGACCTCTCTAAAACCGATGGCAGTTAAGAGAGCCTGAGCAGACTGAGAGATAAGTGAGGGATCATGCTGAAAGTCAAGGAAACAGCCAGGCCTACTTGCACGAGAGATCTGGGGAATCCATGAAAACATGACCCTTGGGTACTCTGCACCCTCCAAACTGAACCAATCCCTATGGCTCAACTTTCAGTCAAACAGTAGAAAGGCCTATCAGATGAGTAATAGCACCAGGTAGATATGCGCTCCTTAGA
The DNA here is from genome assembly GCA_004026705.1 of Nesogale talazaci. Taxonomy (NCBI): domain Eukaryota; kingdom Metazoa; phylum Chordata; class Mammalia; order Afrosoricida; family Tenrecidae; genus Nesogale; species Nesogale talazaci. The sequence goes on from PVJH01006287.1 coordinate 41,066, forward strand.
ATAATCAACCACATGGAATTTAAAAAGATAACAGTAAAAGGCAGGATATGTTCAGAAAGGACAAATGGACATGCTAAAAGTGGAAGGAATGAGAAGAGTGTTATTATATTGTGAGGATTGTTATCGATGTCACAAAATACAATATTTGTGAGATGATGAATGGAAAACCAATTATCTCTGTAATTCTTCATTCAAATCCCAACAAAAAGTTGTAAAATAAAATAAATCTAACCATTTGGAAAAGAAAGAGTGGGAACAAAAATCAAAAAAAGAAAAAGGAAGAATATGTTGGAATACAGTGGAACCCCAGTACTTGACATAACGATTTCATCACAAAATGTTGAGAAAATTTTGCATCTGAGTTTGAACCAAACCTCGTAATCTGACCTGACACATGTCCCTTTGGTGGTTTTGAACTACTGACTTTGCTAAAAGTAGTCCAATTCACAACCGCTATGCCCAGGGCAGATACACACATAGGATTGAAACACACACATTTGTGCAATATTTGCCATCATGAGTCTGGAAAATCTCTGTGAATTTTAATCATGATGCTACAGAAAAGACATGAGATTAATTCACTGCCACTCCCATTCTTCACTGGTTTTGAAATGTTGAGCTGAAGAATTAAATTCACATTTTGATTTGCTTAAAATAACAGATTTACAGAGAAATATGTTGACAACTAAATGTTTGTACTGACTGCTGCAAAGTTTGAACCTTCAAGATGAATGTGAAACATAAAATCAAGTTATACAATTGTTGCTAGAGTGTGATCGTTTGGTGGCTCACCAGAAGACAAATTGTGATGAGCACATCACTAGACAAAAACAAAGAACAAAATCAAAAATAATACAACCAAACCTATGTCTATGGAACCAATCTCAATTCACAGGGTCTCTGAGGCAGTACATCTTTCCTCAGCAGAGCTCCTGGTAGGTTGAAACCATAATCCTGCTGTTAATAGCCCACTGTTTACCTAACTGTGCCACCGGGGCTCTGAGAGCACACCACCACAAATGCATAAATACCTGTGTATTACACATACTTTGTTCTTTCATACCTGACTTCATTTTTTTTTAGCTTGGCCTGGAATAATTTTACACACAGAGCATTTTCCCAATTAAAAATTGCTTTCTTACTGTTAGCAGATGATGGTCAAACTCTATCATGTCTATTACTCTGTATTATTTTTCTGAATTATGAGCATCAACCAAGAAAGAACTATAAATAAAACCAGAAAAGATAAATATGGCTTCTCTTCAAGCAAGACACTTTGTTCATATATTTAAAAGAGAAAATGATTTTTTTTCAGTTTTAGGGAAAAACGGGAAAAAATAAAATACACCTATTCCCTTATATATTTGTAACCAAAACACAGCTGCCTTTTGATTTCCACGAGCAAGAGGCAAGTGTTGAGAACCCTAATGGGAAAGCCAAACACCAAGGTCCCCACTGACTCACTGGCATCCTGGCCCTGTGGGCTTCCTTGGGGGAGGAGAAAGCCAGGTCTTTCTCCCAAATATAAATAAATGTATGGGAATTTCATTGAGTTCAATTGGGCAACAATCCAATCAGTCACATTAGTCATTAATTGAAGAATGGTGTATCCAAGATTGCAAACCAAAGACCAGTTATGCCCCCTTCACTAGAAGAAATCGTGCATTCCTGATCTGCATGTTTAATAACAAAGTTGCAATCCAACTTTTGGATTATATAAAGTATGCCTTTAAATCTGGGCTTTTTTAGGCTGAGACCCAGTGGCGTAAAGGTTGTGTGTGGACTGCGACCCACTGGGTTGGCGTTTCAAATCCAGTAGCAGCTCTCCAGGAGCAAGGCTGGGCTTCCTACTCCCTCCAGGGCAGTGATGCGGGAAAAAAAAATCTGGGCTTTTTATACCACAAAACTCTCAAAGGAAAAAGAAAGCCTTCAGTTCTTTGTTCTGTTTTCCTGCTGCGTGTGCTATTTCATTGAGGAGAAAGGTTCAAAAAAGATTGTAACTGGGTGAGCATCTGTAGGTTTCTAACTTTCAATACACAATACCATCAGAGATTTTCTTTAGAACGTCTTAATTTTTCAAATTACTTCCAAGTCTTGCTTCAAGAATTACGTTTTTAATCTTACTCTTGGTCCTTGCTGTGAAAATATAAAAAGCTTCCAAGTAGATGTCAAATATGTTACAAAATAAAATCATCTAATATGTTTGTTTGATAATCAGTATCTATGAATATTTCTATCACTCCAATATTATTCCTCTCTAAATGTGAAGTGTTGTATCTAGAAATGCTTATGAAAATGCATTAACTACTACCTAAGCTGACTATCTCCCTCTCTGGTCTCTTACAACTCACTACAACCTTACTGAAAGGACTGTGCAGGCCTCACTCATTTATGGGGTTAGACTGTTGCTTCCACCTTCCAAGAGAGAGTTCTCTCATTTTTTTCTTTTAACTTTTTAATTCTATCTTGCCCTTCAACATCCATCAGGGTTAAAGCTTCTTAAAATATTTTATGATATATCATGGTTGCTTTCAGTTGCTTTCTGAAAGCCTTGCATAGCACCTTGTGATTACTTTATCAAAGCACTTTATCAAAAATACATGACATTTTTCCTCTCCTTTCTTAGAGGATAAATTTCTTGAAGACAGGTATTCCAGGCCTTAGAATTTTGACAGACATATATATATATATGTATACACACAAACATATATACATGTATATATACATACAAAGATGCTTTATTACTATAAATATATGGCAGATGGGCTACTTTATTTACATTATAACTATATATATTTTGGTGCCCTGAAATTTTTCCAAATATGTGTTATAAAGACATTTTAACTTTAAATTTTAAGAAACCTAAATTATAAGTTTCGATGGAATGAGCTAAATGGACAGCTATATAAGGTCATAAAATGAATCAAGAAATAATCACTAAGATGATGACTAGGAATTCAAATAACATTCATTTTTCTCTGGATCCATGACAGCACCTTTGCTTCAATCAAACCCTAAATAACAAGATTTTCTCTTTCCTTTAGGTAATGAGTATTTGTCATCTGCAATTTCCTCTATTCTTAAGAATGTTGACATGTCCCGCTAAATTGCCTTGGGTTTTGAAGAGCACTTTATGAAGAGGCTACTAAGAGAACTAGCCATTTCCCCAGAAACCTTCTCCTCCTACCTCTCCCTAGTGGTCCTTCATTTCAGGCTTCAATACAATTGTACTAAGTTGTACTAATTGGTACATTCTATTTCATATGCTTCGAGCTGGTTACACTGAGAAGATAAAGTGCACATCTGCATAAATAAATATTTATCAGATGCAAAATAGCACATGAATATGTGACTGTGATTTATTGGATTAAAATACAGTTCACAGTGTACCAACATTTTTTTATTAATTGACCATGTACAAAGAATTACACAGTTCCAATTTACTGAAAGTTGCTTTGTTTGGTTTCTATTTTCATTGCACTCTATTTTTTCTTCTCAGTTCAATAATTCATTGCAAGTTTATTAGGTTTCTTTAAGTAGAGCATGCTCTGTTCCAGGTACTGGGGATACACAAGTATGAAAAATAAAAGAAAATTTTGTATCACATGGAACTTGCATTCAAGAGTAATAATATATTTTGTAAAAAGTGTTTTTTTTTCAATTGCCTACTGTAGGCAAAGTACTTGGACAATTATTTGATGTACATTATCTCATTTAAGCATTACCGAACATTAAACAGAAGTGTTTAAGTTTATGTATTATCACCTTGGATTTGCAAAAGAAAAAAAAGTCAGAAAGGTACAGTGGTTTTTCTACTTTTTCAAAGCTTGTTAAATTATAGAACAGGCCTTCAAACAGGAGATAACTGTATGGTCCACAGTCTTTAAAGGTTCATTTCCAAAAGAGTCCCACCTAAGAAAAATAATTCAAAGAGAGTGGGAAAACAAGCAGCTTCTGTAAGAAGATCATATGCCCTTGCCCCTCTTACTGGCAGCATTAATATTGAAGTGCTAGGCTTTCGATGCTTTGCTGATTTCTAAGACCTGGGCTTCCTGCTCTACATAGGTTTGCAGCATTTAATTAGTCCAGAGTTCTTTCTAGTTTGGTTCCAATAATACTCAATTTTGCTGATTTTCCAGAATCTTATCTCTCTTTTTCAAACTAAACCTTAATTGGTTTCATGTTTTTTTCTAATTTCCTCTGAACCCACGAGAATCTTAGAACTCACTCATTCTTTCATTGGTTCAGCTAATAACAGTGATTATAGGCCTAATATTCAGTTAGCTGTTGCTAACCAAGAAAAGTAAAATGCAAATAAAATAAGAAATCTTTACAATTCTAGGTTCTTGAGTTGCCTCTGGTTCTGAAAATAAATTGTTCCAGAGGACGGAGTGGTGGTGGGTGCCATGTTTTCCCCATGGTGTGTGTGTGCATGTGTGTGTGTGTATTTTCTTTCAAGGATTAGAAATATTAGTCATCACTTTTATTTTTTAGTTTATAAATTTATCAAGTAAGGATTTTTACTATTGCAGAATAAAAAATTAAAATATAGAGATCTTAAGGGTAAAAATAAACCCTTCTCCCTGGTGCAGTGATTGACTTGATCTGACTATTTTGATCATCATCTTTGTAATGCCAACCAAACAACTGGTTAGGATCATGCACATTAGGTGCGAATTTCCTCTCTCCTAATGGATGAACTACAGAGAAGCTGTAAAAGATATTGATAGTATTATCTGATTCAGTTGGGAATGCTTGTTAATAGAGTTAATTATGATGGCAAAATCTTAGAACTCTAATTAGGCGATTGGTCAGTCTTGTCATCTTGTGATATACAAAATGGACCATCTCAGAAGCAGAAGTTGAGATTTTACTATCATCAAGAGAAGACAGTTAAAAGGAACACACGCACACACACACACACACACAGAGAGAGAGAGAGAGAGAGAGAGAGAGAGAGAGAGAGAGAGAGAGAGAGAGAGAAAGTCAGAGAGGACTGTGTCCTTTGGATTTTGAAGTCCTTGAATAACCTCAATCCAGGGACAGAAAGCTGAGAAACCAGAAAGGTAGATTGATCCTGAGCATCATTTATGAGTTCTGCCCATCCATTACAGTAAGTTATGAACTCAGAAGACACCTTGGAAGCACAATGGGGGGGACAGACAATGTCAGAAGGTTGGCATGTGGAAGCATGTCTGACCTCAGCCTCTTAGAACTCAGCCTTGGCTGATGAGTTTAATTCTCCTCTCTGGTGAAATCTGAGTAGATCTTTCCTCCCCTCCCACCCACGAAGGTCTTCTCTATACAATTCACTTAACCCAAACAACTCTTTTTCTCTGAATCCATATAGTCTATACATTTATTTCTATTCAGAGTAAGACATCATAGACTTCTGTAAATGAACTAATTTATTCCATTCGCTAGTCAGCCTAATTTATATAAAATAATTGCTAAACTCTTTAATTAACTTGAATATGAAATCCACATCTATGCTTTATAACCACAAAGCACAATAGTGTTTATTGTATGTGCACATTGTGCAAATATTGTGATAAATATAGAGGAATTTTAACCATTTATAACTTGCAAAGAACTTAAGTCTCTTCCTCAAATTGAATTACCACATACTTGATCTATCAAAGCTTATGAAAATGTGTTACATTTTATAGGCAGCTCCACTGGGGCAAAAGAACAACATTTATCTTCAAATTGCAACTCAAATTGTTACTGAATTTCATATATACAATCAATATTGATTAATAACAATGAAAGGAAGGGCTGTCTAGAATCTGGGATCTACTATCTTGAGGGAATGTTAGACCTTTGAGGGATGTGCAGTTCCATGCAGTAACATAGACAACCATGCTCTATTGGGGGCTTTGAAGTTTGTTCTGCAGGCTTTGGATAATTTCTTTTGGGAAATCAGTTCAGTAAAATCAGTAAGTAGCTCTCAGTTTTCACTATTAAAGGGAAAAATTCACAAAATTCACACATTAATTAACACCTATAAAACCTCATAGCCAGGAACATAACTCTCTATGTACCTTAGTTATTTTCAGTATATATGGAACTTGCCTAGGCCAAACTAAGGTATATTGTAGATCTAACTTAGAAGTCTGAACAAATACTGTAGCTTAAGAGAATTGTGGATTCAAGATACATAAGCTGATCAATTATTTATTAAACACAATTGTTAATGCAGAATTAGGAAAAGGTGACCTAGCTAAGATGTAATAGTGGAGGGAAAAAGACATAAAACTGATTAAGATCATTTTAAAATCTTTCTGGACCCTTTTCAACAGAAGAGCACCTAATATTATAACTTCACCCCGACGCTCACTTATGATTGACTTTTACAAATAATCACTTTTTTAAAGGTAGCCTCATATGTTTTTGAAAGCACAGTATTAATTAAAAACAAACAAAATGTTACCCTGTTTCTTTTTTCTTTTAAGCTAATGTTGGATAATAGAGGATTCTTTTCTACCTCCCTATGTGATCAAGGACATTACAAAAACCAGTCAAGCACCCTCTTCAACAGTGTGCCTTTGGGTTCTGAGCCAACTTTCCTGCTCCCTGTTTGGAAGGCAATTTGGAAAACAATTTTCTAAGGGTGTCTTGTATGTATGTGTGTGTTTCAAGATTTTATTCTTTTTTTAAATAAAAATGCTTATATAGAGAACAATCTTGGAAGATAGAGGTCATTCTTCTTACTAAACAATTGGTAGGTTCTTTATAGTGCAATATAATACAGACATCTTCCACTTCTGGGGCACATAACTGATCTATGTTTAGCTCATGATTTAAAAAGAAAAACAATCCTAGAATCAGGTACCTCAGTTATGCTGAAAACCTACTGTGTATGCGTAGATATCACTTAACCCTTACTACATCACCCTGTACTAGTTTGATTTAAGGAAGTGATGCAAGAATGATAATAATCAGACTCCTACTACAGTTCTGAGCAATAAATTGCCCTTTGTCTCCTCTCTTATCAACATTGATGAAATGATGGCACACTCTCCACCGTTCTTGACAGCTCGCTTCCACTGTTCCTCTTATCTGCCACCTGTAGATTCTTTTCTCAACTCAGTTCTTTCAGATGATTACGAATTTGATTGATATACAATTCCTTCATGTAGTTTTGTACCAAGCTTCTGACTTTTTAGTTGCTCTACCTCATTCTAAGGTCCTTACTATTTGGGGGAATTAAAAAACACACCATCATTTTATATAGTAAGTGATCATGACAAAAAGGAGTTTGGTTTTGCATTTATTTATTAGTCATCATTGATTCAATTTCAACTCAGGGTGACCTCATATTTATCCAAGGAGAGCAATTCACCAAAGATCTTTTGGTAGCTAATTTTCTGGATGCCAACAAAAGTCTTCTTCCAATTTGGATCTGAGTATACATAGGCCACTAAATTTTGTGTTAGCATCTGTACATTTTAACTCTTTATATCACCCAGGGGCTTTAGAGGAAGTATAGACCCCTGACAATTCACACAGTACTTAAGTTTAAAACTCCATCCCCAGGAGCATCATTTTCGAGACAATAGGCTTCTCACCTTGATCATGATGCTATCTAGTACTACAGTTGTGAGGATTTTAGCTCTCCTTATATTGCGTATAATCCATACAGGAAGCTAAATCCTTGATCTTCATCAGCAAGTGCTTCTCTCCTCCTCACTTTCAGCAAGCAAATTTATGTTATATGCATACTGCAGGTTATTAATAAGACATACTCTGATCCTGATGCCACATTGTTATTCATATAATTTGACTTCTCTGATGATTTGCTTCGCATACAGCATGAACAATCTAATGAAAGAGTACAATTCTGATGCTCTCTTTTCATGATTCTAAGCTATGCAGGATTGCTTTGGTGTGTGCAACTGCTTCAGGTGATCCTACAAGTCTCAAAAGAGCACATAGAAGTGTTCTGGAATTTCCATTCTTCTCAAGGTTATCCATAGTTTATTATAGACCATATAGTTTAATATTCCTGCATAATCAATGAAATATAACTTATAATTTCCCAATATTCTCTGTGTTGAGCCAAAATCCATCTGACATCAGCAATGATATGCCCTATTCCATGTCCTCTTCTGCCTCTGGTTTGAACTTTTGGCCATTCTCTGTCAATGGACAGCAGCAGCTCTTGTTGAATGATCATAAGCATAATCTTACTGCTATGAGATAACAATGATATAGTTGGAGCATTCTTTTGGAATGAACACCAATATAGATCACATATTGGGGCAAGTGGGCACTAGTATGGATCTCTTCTCTCAGTTGCCTCCACTGTTTGTTGTATTGTGGTGGCTTATGTGTTGCTGGGATGCTGGGAAGCTCTGTCACTGGTCTTTCAAATGTCAGACGTGTCACCCCAAGCCAACAGGCTTCAGCAGACTTCCAGACTAAGAACAGACAGGAAAGAAGGATCTCGACCCCTCTTCGGAGGAAGAAGCCGATGAAAACCTGTGTATAGCTTGAAAGCATACACAGTATGCTAGGTATAGGCCTAAACAAAGGAAGTACCTGTGTAAGAGGCTACTGAAACACCAGGGGTTGGGTCAGGTACACCTTAGTTCTCAAAGTGATACCTTTACTCTGACATTTTAAAGTAGTCTTGTGCAATAGCTTTGTCCAAGGCAGTCTGTTATTTGACTACTGCATTCTTGAGCACTGATTGTGAATACAAGCAAAATAGAATCCTTGCCAGCTGAATCTATTCTCTTATTTATTGTGATATTATGTATTGCTCCATTTGTGGAGCAATTTTTGTTTTTCTTTACAGGAAGTTTTAATCCATTCTGAAGTCTGCAGTCTTTGATCTTCATGAGCTAAAGCTTCAAATCTTCTTCACTTTCAGTAGGCACAGTTATGTCATCTGCAGAGTGCAGATTGTTAATAAGCCTTTCTCTGATCCTGATGACACCCCCACATATCCAACTTCTAAGATTATTTGTTCAGTATACATATTCATAAAGTATTGTGAAAGGACACAAACAACATTCTCTTAGCATTCACTTTTTCTGATTTGAAACCACTCAATATTCCTTTATTCTCTTTGAACTTTATCTTGGTCCATGGTCAGGTTCCACTTGAACACAATGAAATAATCTGGGATTGTCATTATTTAAAATGTTATCCTTAGGTTATTATGATGCACACAGTCAATTGTTTTTGCAAAGTATATAAAACACAAGTAAGTGTCTTTCTCTTACTCTTTTTTTTACAAAGTCATTTTACTGAGAACAAATGCAGTTATCATATCGTTCCATAGTTCAACCACATCAAGCAGTGTTGCACAATTGCAATCACAGTCAGTTTCAAACCATTCTCTTCCTTCTTGTTCTCTTTGATATCACCTCCTCTTTAAGTCTCTCTTCCTCTGTACCCCCAAGAACCCTTATTCTGCTTGTTGTTCCTATAGATTCATCAATCCTGGGTTTCATATACCGAAAAACAGAAACATATATAACAAAAAAAAGCAAGAAAGCTATTCTCAATGGCAGACAATATGAATAACCCCCAGTAAAAAAAAATCCAAACAAAACACAGATCATGTTGAAAACTGGATCGGGTCCAATATGTCTCAGAAGGGAGACCAAGTGACAAGTTTGTTTAACTGTTCATGTCAGGCTGATAATTTTGATCCCTTGTAGACATCTCTCCAATACTATTTGATAATCAGTTTACTTGGATCCTCCCATTGTGGACAGAGGAAAATAACCAGAGGTTTATTTCATGTGTTTAATTCATAGATGTATCTTGGAGTAATACTATCACAATCTCTAAATTTATACTTTCATATTATTCCCTTTACAGTTTCAGATTATGTATTTTTCAATTCTTGGGTCACTGTAAGTGGACCTCGTCTGTATGGACTCAGTTGACGTCTCACTAGATGCCTGCTTGTTTGGAAACATCCCTGTAAGGCTACTCCAGCCCAGAGCTGAGCCCATCTAATTTTCTGGCCATATTTTGCTACAGCATCTATACCTTCTGTGTTCCCTTCCCATTCTTTGCTTTCAATCAAGATTCATCTGATGACAGCTATGACAGCCCTCATTCTACGTATTCTTATGAATCCAGGCTGAATTTCTGGCAGTTTCTTACAGTGTAGTTTTACAAGCAATTTTGAATTATTTTCAGCAAAATTTTACTTGAGTTAATGATATTGTTCAATCATTTCCACATTCTTTTGGATGACATTTTCTTTTATTATGGGCACACATATGGATTTATTTTTTTTGAGAGAAAGATTAATGGGGCATATTTTAAAGTACAGACTGTGGCTGTCATTTTTGTTGAGATCATTGGATATAAGTTAGTGAAAATTGTCTTATTTCAATGTTTGGGAAAATTTAGTGATAGTGCATACCATAACAATAATAGTATATTCTAATATTATCAATTCCTAAGGGTGAGATCATGGAAAATATCTTTCATCAGTGTCTCCATACTTTCCAAACTGAATTGAATTAATTCTCCTTGAAAATAGGTATAAAATAAACAAACAAAAATGAAAATAGGTATAAAACAGCTTATCTCTTGGGCTTGAGTTGAGCCTACCATACTTCCATATGTGTCATCTTTAATGGGGAGCTATATATCTGTATATATATGTATATTTATATGTATATGTATATATATAGTCAGAATTCACATGAAACTGATTCAAACCACTTGGGTCTACAGTGTTTTAGACACAAGGTTACTGGAGTCTACATATGTATGTAGCAAGCTATATTGGTGTTGGAAACATCCTATTCTTTACATCAGATTGAATTATCACAATATGTGGCAATCTTATATACAATATTATGATTAGTATCCTGAAATGCACACATTCTAATGTCTGCAGGTCATCTTTACCATAGCCTATCTTAAAAAGCAACAATACAAAATCAATAATGCAAATCTTAGGCTTTAATTTTGTGGCATTCAATCTTTTTGTTAATGTTGGCTTGAGAAAAGATAATAGGACTTACAGTTTACGACAATTTTTACTTTTTTCACATCTGGGAATGACACGTCATTTTCTGCACTGCATTCATATTCTCCAGCCTGGTCTCTTGTAATTCCATAAATGTCCAAATATTGTCCATTTTCGAATGGCTTTGCTACAAGAAAAAAGTACAGTATGCTTAATTGTTGCCGCCTGAGGCTTCATTCAAGTAAAACAAGTACCTCATGACTTGAGACTAGTTATTGCTGACAAAACAATTTCAAATGAAACTAGGGAATTATTAAATTCTTTGTTCTTCTTTGTTCAGAGGGAAAGTCAAAAGAGAAAAACAAGCTGAACAAGGGATACTATTACAACCATTTCCCTAGAACAGGATATACACGTGTTCTTTTTAATTGATTGTGGTTTCCCAACCTCATCACACATCAGATGGAGCTCTATATATTTCTGTAATTGAGTTCAACAACCTCCTAGCAGTGTAGATGAAATCCACTAATATGACTTGGTACATATTGACTTTCATATAATTTAAACTAGCTATTTGACACTTAACCTAACAAAATGCTACTTTAATTTGGAGAAGTTACACACTCATGCTCCAGTTTTCAAGACAGAAAGTTTTAAATGCATAGAGATATATTCAATCATTATAATACTTCAGTCTCCCAAGACATTTACAATACATACATTACTATCCATTTTGAAGGTAAATAAAATATTGCTATAAAATAATATAAACAATTATTAAAATATGAAGTTATTTTTCTCACAATCACCTCCATCAAAGTCTTATATACTTCTGAAAGTGCTGCTTCCATGTTTCTAATGCATCCCTAAGGAATTCTGTGCTCTCCAAACCTTCAAGGCAGTGAGACCACATGGAGCAACACATAAACAGAATGGGTTACAAGACAACTCAGTCAGAGCCAAACTGATACCTTCCCTTGAAGAATTTACTACAGAGGGCAATACTAAACCTATAGTCTGAGGAAAGGGGCTGGCCTGCCACACCCACCTAAAAACAAAGCTAGAAAGAAAAAGAGCGAGAGAGATTCCAGACTACATATCTGCACATCAAGTAAGGGAAAGGGAGCAGTAAGCAAGCAACACCATAGATGGAATGAACTAGAGAATTAAAATCAACAACAAGGGGCACATAGAGATTCTTCAGGTGTTGGAGCAACAGCAACCTAGCTGAAAGGAATTACTAAGAGGCAGAATGACAAGCATGATGGTGGGAAAGGAAGAAGGTAAAAGGAAACAGAGAATCTATTTTGGAAGCAAAGCTATGGATAGAGGTCTAAATATAGGTGAACACTTATGTAAATATATTAATTCAAAAAATAGAGGCATTGTCAAAGGTACATATGTTGATATGGCAATACATTGAAGAAGTGTACTGACTTTGTTCTACCTCAATACAAAAATACTTTGTTCTAACAACCTGGAATTCTGTGATGCTCACCCTCTAAGCTCGATCACTAAAGACAAAATCGGTGCTCAAGCAAATGTAGTGAAGAAAGCTTATGGTGCCCGGCAATCAAAAGATATAGTGTCTGGGGTCTTAAAGGCTTGAAGTTAAACAATGGGCCTTTTAGCAGAGAAGCAACAAGTCCACATGGAAAAGGCACACTAGCCTGTAAGAACATGAGGTGCTGAAGGGGTCAGGGATCAAATATACAAAGCAAGCAAGCAAGCAAGCAAACAAACAAAAACCGTTGTAGAGAAGGAGGGGTGTTGGAGCAGAGACCCAAATCCATCTGTAGATAATGAAACGTTCCCTCACAAAAGAATCTCACAAAAGGGATGTCCACCAGAGTGAAGTATAGCACTCAAGAAACACACAGTATTCCTCTGGTTCCTTGAAGCTTCCTCACTCCACCCCACAGCCACTACCATGACTCCAATTCTACCTTTCATTGTGGGGTTGGCTGAAACATGTACACATATATATTAAAGAGCTCAAGATACATGAAATCCAGGTCAGACAGACCTCTCAGGAATATCAATGGGCGTTGTGATACCAGGAGGGTAGCAGGAAGGTGGAGACAGGTGAGGGTAGGAAACCATGGGGAAGCAAAACAGTGATCAAAGACATGAAAATAATGCTAATTTATAATTTATCAAGAGATCACAAGGATGGGAGGGGGTCAGAGAGTAAAATGAAGAGCTGATACCAAGGACTCAAATAGAATGTACATGTTCAGAAAATACTGATGGCAACATATGTACAAATATACTTAATACAATTGATGCATGGATTGTTGTAAAACCTCCCAATAAAATAATATTAAAAAGAATTAAAAAAAGAATCTTGTGTGTCTCTAATTATATCCTGCAATACTAGTATTTTTAGCATCCTCAAGGATTCAGATTGTTTTCCTTTTAAATGTACTTTGAGTTTGAGGTACAAAAAGGAATCTGAAAAAGCAAGATGAGAACTATAAGGTGAGTGGGGGTAAGTTTCCTCAAAGACATTCTCATAGGACATCCCATGTTACTGTAGAAATATGAACAGGTATCTTGCCACAATGGGGATAAACACATTATTATAAAAAATTTATTCAACCCTTATAATAATGTACTTTAAGTTCTCTAAGTTGGTAGTTCACAATGAAGTTAGTCATAACAGAAAGTGTATTTTAAAGTAATCCATCGTTTGTCTAACGGTTTGTTATACCCTGGTAGCTGGAAGGCTATGCCACTGGTATTTCAAAATGCGGCAGGCTACTTCATGGGCAGATTTCAGAACTTTCAGGCTCAGGGCAGACTGCAAAGAAGGAATAGGCTGTTCATTTTTTGAGGAACAAACTACTCAAGACCTTATGATTGGTGACAGTTTTGTCAGATCAACTGCCAAAAGATGAATTTCACAGGTGGAAAAGGTCATCATCCTTGGGAAAGTAGACAAGCAGGGGGAAAGTGGAAGACCCCCAGCCCGCTGTATTGACACAGCTGTATTGACACGGAGGCTGAAAGACAGGACTCTGGTATAAGAATTGAATATGATGCAAGACCAAACAGTACTTCATCCTGTTAAACACAGGGTCATTCTTTCAGGAAACTACCCAGGATCACCAAAACCAGGTGAATTTTTATTTGTCAGAGTCAAAATTGATCAGATTCCAGATTTGTTTTAAAATTTAAATTTTCACCTATTTTTGAGAGTGTACTGATTATATCTCTTAAATAATAGATATATAACTATGACTCAGAAATGTTATTTAATTGTAAAAAAACATTATTTGTGATGGGTGTGAGTGTATGCATTATTATATTTCTTGTTTAAACATTGTATAGATCTATGAACAGAACCTTTTAGAATATTGGATGATAAAAAGACAGTAAATTTATATTATCATCAAGGATCAACAAGTATAATTTTTAAAAACCATAACTTCTAGCACTTAAATAAGAATAATTCATTCCATCTTAAAGCACTAAAGAAGGAGCCCTGCGAGTGCTGTAGAGTAAGCGTCACTCTGCTAACCACAAGGTCAGTGGTCCAATCCCACCATCTGCCCCAGGAGAAAAAACTAGGCTATCTGCTCCTACATAGTTTCACAGCCTCAGATATTCTACTAGGAACGTGAGCAGATGTATTAAAATGCCACTTGATGGCATTGGGGTTTTACTTTTTTTTTTTTTAAGCACTAGACAGCAGAGTCTAAAACAAAGACACCAAGGGCAAAAAGATACATGGCAAAATATGCACCAATACTTTAAATTTTAAAATTCACAACTCCAAAGGGAGCAATTCACATATATTATATATAAGTCTCCAGGGTTAACTGTATACTCTGCATAGCCATATTTAGGAACTTTGTTCCGACGCTACCATAAATCAAGCTTCATTTTTATGACTGCCAGAATTTCTCGTTAGTGGTGTGCATTTTACAAATACATAACTTTGTTGTTAGGGACCACTGAGTTGATTCCCGCTCAAAACCATCTCATGTACAACAAACAAAGCCTTTCCTTGTTCTGCATTATCTTCAGAACTATTATATTTGAGCCCATTGTGCAGTCACAGTGTCAATACATCTTGAAAAGGTTTTCCTCTTTCCCCCCATTTCTCTGCTTTACCAAGAATGATGTCAGGGACTGGTTTTTCATGATCCCATGTCCAAAAGTCTCACTGTGCTTCATTGCCCAGCTTACACATGCTTCTGAGGCCACTGAAAATACCTTGTTTGCAGGGAAGGTCCACAGCTCAGAGACAGTAGGTTCTCCTGGGGGAAAAACGGAAGCTATCTTTTCCCTTAAATGGTTACGCACCCCAAACTCTCTCTCTCTCTCTCTCTCTCTCTCTCTCTCTCTCTCTCTCTCTCTCTCTCCCCCTCTCTCTCTAGACTCATTATGAATCATAGTCAACTCAATTGAATTCAAAACATGTCCTCTTTTTAACATGACAACCAAATTTGTATATTTGACTATAGTTACAGATGCATATACAGATTGTACGTTGTTACTAATTTTCAAAGACAGCAGGAAAATGAACACATGTGGCTTAATTTATAACATGACTCAATTAATTCATCATCCTTGAATAATATAAGCAAAGTTCAGAAAAATAAATTTAATTACGGAATTCTTTTGGAAGCAAATTATTTTCATGAGACTACACTACAACCAACAGGTACTATAATTCTAATGAGTGCTGTTACAGCACAGGACTACCATATTTTTACACTAAATAATATGTGCCCTCTACATTTATTTGCTACCTGCTCTCTCCCCCTATGAAGTATTTTGATAAGTGCTGCTTTGCCAATCTTTTTAAACATACTGCTATAAAAATAGCCTAGTAAATTTACCACAATATTTACTGAATATAATGGGGAGGAAGAGTCTGAAAAACAAATGTAGAAGGTGTTTGCTCTTTGAGTAAAAATAAGTTCATAGGATTTTATTGAAAAATACGGTGGCAGTTATATAATAAAATGTCAGCTTGAGAGGAGTAAGAGTGAAGTGGTGTTTAGCCTGTCAATCAGATTGCAGCTTTATGACCTCATTTGGAGGATCTATGGCAATATACCTCTCTCTGGAGGCAGAATGTAGGGTGACTCCCTGAAAGACATTGAAGCTGCCAAGACACATGGAGTTATGTTAGTGCCCTGAGATGAGGAGTCACGTGGAGACCCTTGTCAGTGCCGAGATACTTACATTGCCACAGAATCCACAGAACTTTCCACCCATTGGCCTGTGATTGCTCAGCATTCACCATCATTGCATATGTTTCATGAGTCTGAAAAAGGCTTCATATAAATTGGTATCAGACATAAGGACTTGATCTCACTGGGCTGGGGTGTTTTCACAGTAATCAATTACTCTTGTATATAAAGCTCTTACTGATACACATGGGAATCCCCCTGGATTTGTTTATTTAGTCTGCTCAGACTAACACAAGGGGGTGCAACAAGAAATTAAGAGTTTGACTATTAGTTAAAGGTTAGCAGTTTGAGGCAATGCCTTACACTTTTCAAGGTAGACATTGTGATCTCCTTCTGAAAGGTCAGTTCCTTCAAAAAACCTGGGGAGCAGTTCTACTCATCCAAGTCAAAGGAAACAAAAGCATAGACGACAAGAGTAAGCTGTGTGTCCAGAGGACATTGCAGAAGTGTCCTCTCCAAGAGACAATAGTGAAAATGAGGAAGCCTTTCAAGGAGTGGAACTGACAGCACAACTGCAATAAGGGGCTCACACATGGGAACAGGAGTGAGGGTCCTGAAGGGATGGGCTGGTTTTCATTCAGTTGTGCGTTGCATTGCTGTGGGTCAGAACTGACTTGAGGGCACCAAACAACAGCAGCGACAATAACAAGATGTTTCAGAATTGCACAAAAACAATCAATGTTTCGGTGTGGTAGTTGCACAATTTTATGTCAACTTGATAAGAATGAGAATGAAGGGGGAGAGTCTAGCAGGTGTATTCAGCTCACAGTCCCCGGGGAGCAGCTGGCAGTTTCCAGCCACTGACCTCAAGCTTAGCAGCATAATATGTAAACCACTCTTCCGCAGGGTGTCTTCATGCATGTAAGACAAGACACACCATGTATTTTTATGTAGCTCCATATGGGTTCTTTTTCCTCAGAACCTGACTTACCATTTTCATTTTCATTGACCTGCGTGAATACTATCCCCCTTGACTCAACCCAGCAAGATTTCTGGGCCTTGATTATTTTCCACCTCCCGGATTCTAAACTTTAAAGTTGACTCCAGAAAAAGGTCCACGAAGGTCTCTTTTGGGACACCATTTTTCATATCTTTTCCCTCAGGCTAATGGTGGGTCAGAGGTAAGAAGAGAGGGGCAGGGATGAAATGAGGGAAGGTGGGGAAGGGAGAAAACAGAGGCTACCTCCTGGGAAGGGTAAGAGGGAGTATACTGTCCTTGTTCTTATGAGTTGAATTTGCAAGTGCATTTGTGCATTATTCTCTATTGGTGCCCTGCTCCACAAATTACAAAAGGAAAAAGAAAACCTTGAAAAAGCTAAGAAGTCCTCCAGTTTCCTTTGCCACCAAATCTGGGCACTGGTCTGAGTAGTTGTCAAAGGAGGAAAAGCACCATCGAAATGGACTGCAGTGCTTTTGTAGCACAGAGGCTTCTTTCAAACAGCTTCCCTCCATCCATCTATCCATCCATCTATCCATCCATGCATCCACCCATCCATCCATCCATCACTCATCAAAATGTTGGTGAAGAATATTGTCAAAAGAACAAGGAGGCTAGTAGCCCTGTGGCTTGGACAGATAACTTCAAAGGTGGGGATTGAAGCCTGACCGTCATTCTGCAGGAGGAAGGTGAGGCTATCTATTTCTGCACTGACTTGGTCTTTGTGATTTGGAATGCTTATTCAAATCATGTTATTTTCCATTGATGCTCATGCATGAGAGATTTAGATATTGAACCATGAAGCCTGATGAAGAATTGGTATAATTCTAATTTGGTGCTGGAAAAAGAATACTGAAAGGACCAAGAACTGCTAAAACAACAGCCAAATCTATTTTTTTAAGAAATATGTCCATAAGGCCCTCAGGGCCAATGGTGACAAGATTTCATCTCACATATTTTGGACATTTTGTCAAGAGAGAACAGTCCCTGGAGAAGGGCAGACTGCTTTGTAAAGCAGATGGGCAGTGAAAAGGAGGAAGGCCCTCGAGAAGATGGACTGATACAATGGCTACAGCACTGGGCTCAAGCAGGGGAAAAAGCATGAGGATGGCCCAGAACTGGGCCACCTTTCTCTGTGATGTGCAGAGGGTTGCTGTGGGTCAGAAGGAACAAGAGGGCACCTACTGACAATGTCACAACATGAGGTGGACATGTCTTCATTGGCAGTGGGTTTGATTTTGACTATGTCCTAATAATGAATAAATCTGTCTTGGAAAAAACACAGTTAGAAAGACCCCTTGAAGCAAGGATGAGAACACTGTGCCCCAAGCACTTTTGACATATTATTAGGTGGGACCACTCCCTGGAGCAAGATATTGTGCTTGGCGATAAAGTGAAAGATTTTCAGAGGGTTGACTGACTTAATTGCTACAACAATGGGAGAGCAATAATGGTAAGGATGGTGAAGGGCCAGGAAGTGAGTTGTTCTGACTGCTGTATTACTGTAAGGGAGATGTGACTTGGTGTCCATAAAAGAATCCACATGGGGTGAAGACAGATGAGGAAAAAGAAAAATGCATGATAGTGTTGAATTAACTTAGACAGTCAATGACTGTACTCTGTAGATTACAGATTAAGTGTGCCCTAAGAGTATTAATAGAATAAATTTGGCATTGACTTGGTAGTATTAAGTGAATGATTCTGGGAGCAAGAAGGAAAGTTAAGAGGGTAGAAAAGTTAAAACTTGACTGCCAATATGGTAAAATAGTTTCATAGCACCAAAGAATCTAAAATTATAAATTGACAATGTTTTGCATATAATATTGCAATAGTTTTTCCCTTTAGGATCATTCCATTGATATTTCCTTGATATGGATAGATAGATCTCTGTCTTTTCCAATGCCTTATTTCATTTGTTGATTCCAGGGTTCCAGTCATACTCTTTCTCACTGCCTCCGTCTGTCAGTCACTGTCTCAACATCAAATCAACTCTATGCAATGCGACTTCACATGACCTTTCTGTTTCTTCGTATTTGTCGAAGGCTATCCTCCACACACTTGTGTAGACCAGAGTTTCTCAGCCTTGTTACTACAGACATTGTCAATAGTGAGCATCTATTCTTGGATTCTAGGATGCTCAGGATCATTTAAAAACACTGTCCATGACATGCCAGTCATCTTCCCCCAGAATCAAGAGTCAAACTGTCTCCAGACATTTAAAAATTCACTGGGGGCAAAGTTTCTCTGGGTAGGACTGCTAGCCTACGTCAATTCTTAATCCAGTCACCTCTGCGTGCCTTTGTCCTTCAGAAGGTAGCCAGTTCACCATTTCACTATAAGTACACAAATAGAAAGCAAACATTAGTCTATCGTGCTACTCATAATAAGCGCATATTCATTTTTTATTTGTCCCCATTGTATTCTCCTAAATAGGCTAGGATTGAGGAATACCCTGCTCACCCAGCCCATAGGAGGCATCATTTTTAGAGTTTATGCAAGACATAAAACATAACTCTTCCCTAAGATGTACATCAAAATCCTTCTTCCCAATCACTCTACTTCCAAAAGGGAGGAGAGAATTTGCAAAGTACAATTTGCAGTTGCTAGCTACTCATATTATAGATGTTCTGTATAGGTATTGTGGGTCAAAAACAGTTTGCAGTCAGTTGGCTTAGAGTTTCTGCTGAAGGTTCTATTTTAACCATTTCATGACAGAATTATTTTCTGTTTTCTACTTTGGGCAGATACCGTGTTTTGACAGTAAAGGAAGTCATATTGAAATCAACAACATTTTTTGTTGAGGTGATAGAGATTTTGATTCAGTTTTATGGGACATATATGTCCCAGGGAGGCTCTGGTGAGCACTGGTTGGGTGGGCCCATCTCTCCAGATTCAAAGTTATAAAGGTTTCCACCAGGTGGCAGTATCCACTAAAACTGGGATAGCAACTTCCCAGGAAACCTGACTCAGAATGGTGAGGCATATATATATGTCCCACAAATCACAAAAGTGTTAAACACACTATTTTATTAGCTTTATTATCTGTGAACTACTTTGAGCAATATACCCTGTACTCCAGTGTCTGGAGAGAGATAATATCTTGAGTTCTTTGGTGATAAATTTAAGTGTACATTGAGAAATACTATTCAGAAAGAATACATTAAGAAAATAAATACTTCATTTCATTAGCTATCATTTCCTTTAGAATAATAAGTCAGTGTATTATGTAAGCATACTCCTCAACTGTTTGATTTGATTTCTCTAAAAATTGCTTTAACTCAATTTGACTGTGGTGGTATTATAACTAACAATTTGCACTGACTAACATTTTCAGACAAGCCAGGTGAAACATCATATTATACTTTTAATAGAAAAGTTTTTGAGGTCCTTATGCACCTTAGTCAACAAACCCACTGAGTAGCTATAGAAGAAATTTTGTGTACATTTTAGTACCAGAAAAATCCTATTCCTAACACCCTAATTTCCTTTTATATTATGATCCATGATCCTATAAGATAATTATCTTCATTTTTGTTTTTGGACTACTATGGATTTCAAAGCCAAGACAAAGGAAAATATACTTTTGATGTCTATGTACCCGGTAATATTTTGAGAATCATTAAGTACCATGTGGATATGTCAGAATATCATAAAAAGAAGACAGAGTCAAAGATTTTTAGAAAATACTCTATTACATATAATGGGACATAACTGTGTTAAAACAAAAAGATTAGATGATTTCTTGCTGTGTTTTACTGTAGTGCCTTTATATATTTCTTTGCCAGTAGAAATAGCTGCTGACTAGATAGAAAGCAAGGAAGCATGGCGTCTAATAGGATGACACTGTCATTATGATAATAATACTTAAGATTACCAAACAGAAATCATACTTAATCTACCTCAAATCATTTAGCAAGTTGCAAAAGTGGGTTATACTAATAGCTAATTTAAAATGTGCTCTTATGAGTGGTTTTGCCACATGATAGGAGGTACTTTAAAATGATGATGGAGGGCTGAGCCCTGGTGGCATAGTGGTTGTGTGTGGGACTGTGGCCCACTGGGACAGAGGTTCAATTCCAGCAGTGGGGCTGGGCCTCCTGCTCCCACCACCAGAGAGCAACGATGCCCCCCCAAAAAAAAATTTTTAAAAAAATAAAATGATGATGGAGACAGAAGTAGTTGAGAATAGGACTATGAGAGTAGATGCAGGCTTTTTTCCTAGGGTCATTTTTTCCCCATAAAAACAAAAGAGATAATACCTAATCCTTAGGGAAATTATGAGACTTAGATACAAGAATGTGTATACATTCTTATGAAAAATCTGGATAAAATAAAAGCCGATAGAAATCTATTTATGTATCCAGTACTATAGTGTTTTCCTTTATGTGGCAGTCACTATCTGGTATCAATTTCAGGATTGGGAGTGCAGGGTCGGAGTCTAGCCTGTCAGTCTGTAGAGAGCCAATGAGACCTCAGGGGGGCCATAGCTTTGTTCTGAGAATTCTGGGAAATCTGGTGATATATCCCCCATGGAGGCGAGACACTTAGGACTCAGTCACTTGGAGTCCCTGTACTGACAAGACACAAGGCGGGCTCCCTATCAGACATCCTGGAAGAGAAGCCTCATGGGTTCACCCTGATAGAACCAGACCCCTGAAGTCAGAAAAGCCACATAGAGACTCCTGTCAATGCTAAGATGCTTGAAAAGCCACAGAGAGGTCCCTGCCAGTGCTGAGATGCTTCCACCACCACTGGATACACAAGGCTTTCCATCCAATGACCAGTGATTATCTTGGCATCATTGCATGTGCCTTATGAATCTGAAAAAGACTTTATAGAGTGGTATAGAACATATGGACTAATATCAGACTTCTGGGTTGGACTGAATTGGGTCGGGATGCTTTTTCAAAGTTTCATTCCTCTTTTATATAAACCTCTCCCTTATATACATATACATGGTTATGAATTTGTTTCTCTAGTCTACTCGGACTAACACATCTTAGCACATATATTTTGTTATTTGATTTTACAAAGAATAGCTAAGTGAACAGTTTCATAATTTAAAGTAAAAAATAGAACAATTCTAATTCTATTGGTAGAGATAATAGTTACTCAATATACTACTCTCAAAATGTTTCTGTTAGCACATTTTTAATTTTATGTGTTGTTTTGATGGTCTCCTTTTACTATTTCTTCAATCAGCCATTCTTTTCTTTCTCTAGTTTGTGGAAAGTTAAAAAGTTACTAAAAAGCCCAGATACAAATATATTCTAACTTCTTGGCACACACCCGTCATGTCTGTCCTCATTTTAAGAGAAACTGGAGTGAAAACAAGGTCCAAGAAGTCCCCAATAGAAATATAATTAGGGAGTACTTGTCCATACTCTCACCTTACTGAACCAGAATAATGGTATGAAATTTTGGCTCCAACATGTACTGATTATTAAAGAAACACTGCTGAATGGTACATTTCCATTCTCCTTCTATGATGCTATATTCTACCCCAGTTGGGATTCTGAGATTTTTATTCCCCCTAAATAAATAATTCAGTTTTAATAGAAAAATTTTGCTATTGTGCTCCTCTTTGTGGTTTTAAAATTAAAATTGCAAAAGGGAAACAAACAAACTTGAAATGATATCCTAGACACTTTGAGGACTAAGGCTCTTCTGAGCTAAGCCAGAGTGTGGCCATTCACCACGTATTCATGGCCATGTTGTAAACCCACAGAAGAATCGATGCATTTTCTTAACTGTGTTATCAAAGAATATTGAAAATATCATGGGTTTCTGGGAGAACATATACAGTCTGTTTTGGGAAAAAGTACAAGCGGGCTACACCTGAGAGGTAAGGTTACTTCATTGCCCATACTGTGTATATGTTCTTGAGGGTCTCTTGCCTGGAAAAGGACACCGTGCTTACTAAAGTAGAACTCAATGTCATCGAGTAGATTCTATGGGTGACCCTGTAGGGCAGAATAGAACTGGGAGTGACTCATTGGCAGTCACTGCTATCAAGTCCATGCTGGCTCAGCTCACCCGAGAGGGCAGGTAGAATTGCTCCTGAGGCCCCAAGAGTGTAACTTTACAGGCATAGAAAGCCTCGTCTCCCTCCCAGTAGGCCCAGGTGGCTTCAAGTCGCTGAACTTGTGGTTAGCAGCCTGACTCTGATGAGAGCGTATTAAAACTACCTTATGAACCCACCTGCCTTGCAAGACGTGGTGCTGCCGTACAAGATGCGAAAATTCATTGTCAGAGGATGGATTCCATGCCTTCAATGAATGTAAGTGACTCTATTTTGAGAGAGACAGAGGCTAGTAAGAAATGCTGAATCGCTACTGACTCGCTGAAAAGAAGTAAGCACCTACCAGGGTGGCACCTAGACGCTGCGCAGTCAGATCTGGGGAACCCTGATAAGAAGTCGGCGAAAGCCAGAATGACTGACGTCAACGAGCCAGCAAGATCGCCTAGTGAGGCCTGGGCAGAAAGACTGAACCAGAGAGCGGGGAACCAAGGAGGAGATGTCGGCTCCGGCTCTCTCCCCCTCCACCCCGGTGAGGGCACTCATGCAGGCAATGCGGACCAGGAACTGATAGGGTGCTGAATTGAGCTTGTGTTACCCTTATAGTTAATGCCTTAAATTAATTTTAAAATGGTTAGATTATTTGATGTGTTTGAAGTGAATAAACCGAGCATTTGAACATGTCAAAGAGCGCTAAGTAATCAGTGATGGCGCCACTCATGACAAACTCCTAACGGCGGCAGCCCCAAGGCTCCTCCCCTGATGGGTTTGCGAAGCTGAAAATCTTTATGGGCAATACTGTCTTTCTTCAACTGAGCACCTAGGGGTTTCCAACTGGGGACCGCGTAGCTAGCGGCTCAACAAATAATCCATTATGGCACCAGGGCTCCTTCGACCAAAACTACTAAACAAATTCCTTGCTATTGAGTCATGCCAACTCATAGTAGAAGTTTTTTTTTGTTTTGTTTTGTTTTTAAAGGAAGGCCATGAAGGACGTGGGTTGATGCAACGGCAGTGACACCCACCGGGCTCCGAGGGAACCACGCGGAGAATGCCTCGGGAGCCGCGGGATTCCGGTTTTTGATACGTGGAGGCTCTTTGGGTTGACAGACTCACAGCCGCCACCTTCTACTGCGGAACCAGTGGGGCCTCCTCCTCCAACACACCTAACTTGTTGCAGATGAATAAATTATGAAAAGGAAGTGCTTGCAAAAGAACTGGCTTCTATTGCTTCCGTGGCCATTTGCACCAAATTCTGTTCCCGCCAGGTTGAATTCATTACTTGCAAAGTACTATTTAGTGTCTCTCTGAATGGAGCCGTATGTGATTGGTCTGCACCGTGTGAAACCTCTATTCTATCCTGTTTAGCAGTATTATAACTTATCTGAATGCACTCCTCTACATATGCTGCAGTCAAATAAAACTATCTTTTCCAAGTGACAATAGCTGCAGTTATAGAAGGTCCAACAGGATGTCAGAAAATACTGTTTACATTTCAACTGTGCCTGTAAATGTTATGGCTTTATACATCTCCCAGCATGTTGGCTCCTCATTTTCTCATCTGCAAAATAGGAATTTTTTTTGGCTCCTAGTATTGCTTTTGTTGGGCAAACTCCTGTCAGTAACACTCTTCTTCTCTGGCTTCTGAAAAAAAGCAAAGCAAATTGAGTGTCTATTTAGATCTGCAGAGTTGAGTCTAATTATATGCTGCATCTCTCCAGATCAAAACTTTCATGAAGTTATGAGATTTAGTCTAAATGTTTATAAATTCTCTTTATAGCAGTGTTTTGTCACCATAAAGAGTTAAATTTCTTTCTTAAATATCCTTCTGTCTAACCCTAATTTAGATGTGATATAAAGAAAAATAAAAGTCAAACTTGGCTATTAACGTACATTTGAAAATTCTGAAATTTGACATATCAAGTTAACTATAATATGGTTTCTGGTAATGTTTTCCTTCAAAATAGGCTGTTTCTTATTTTATATTATCCTTTAAAAATTCTATCTATCTGTACCTATTATTTATTCTTAACCAGCACTAAAAGTATCATGGGAGATCTCTAAGAGCCTGTTAATTTTTATCATGCATTCACATTCTTTAAAAAATTTTTTTGAAAACATATTTAAAAAATTAAATTAGTAATTGTTTTACTCCATTTCCATCACATTTAAATTCTCTTCCATTTTCATTCATGTCCTTCATCCCCTTACCAGGAAACTAGTATCCCTTTCTGTATGCATAGGAGGCAACCTAGTGTACCAATCCCTTGATCCCTTGTGCAAAACCTCAGTCAAGTCCACGGGAGGAAAAATCCATAAGATTTTCTGTTATGAGCAGCAAAAGTACTTCTCTCCTCACATTTGAAGCTGGTGCTGGGGAAATGGATAAACTAAGAGTCTGAGTTATAAGTTGTCACAGAAAAGAGTTTGAAGAAACAGAATTATGCTATTGTCTGGGGAAAGTGGTATCAAATCCTTTCTTTTGCCCTTCACACATTAATCCTTTGGTTTCTGCAGAAGCATCGCTTGTGTTGGCCCTTCTTGACTGTGAGCTAACATGATACGTGAGGCTGAAAATGGAGGATTTGTTCTTTATCCCTTACACTCCCAACAGTCAGTAACCAAAAACCTAATATGGCTCAAAACATCTAATGTACTATCTAGTGTTCATTAGATTTGTTCCATGAAAAGAAGGATGATGGAACAAAATAAAATGGCCTTCGCAAGCAGTGAATTGACTAACCTTCAGAGTTGGAGCATCACTACCTTTGTGTATGCCCCATCTGTTATCTTCTCTTCTGATGGTTCTGGGATTGATGGCTGAGAATGGAGCGCAAGCAAATCTTCTGGTGACCTGGAGCTAGCAATGAGGGGGGACCTATTAGGATCCTAGACTTCCCAGTTGTTTCAAACCTTTCGAAAAAGACTATGTATTAAAAAAACAACAACACCCCCCCTCCCTCAAACTTTTCAATTCTGACTCACTGTGATGCCCTATGATGGAGTAGAATTAGCCTATGGGTTTCCCAAATTAACTGTTTATGAGGGTGAGTGCTGCATTTGTCAACTGCTGGGAGGCTGGTAGTTTCAAATTGCTGAGTTTTTTTTAGCAGCTCAATAAGTAGTCCACTGTGCTCTCAGGTTTCCTCAAAAGACTAGAGAACTGGGAGCTGCCCCTTCCAGCCTGAAATGTATTTGGAGAGCTCTTTAGAGACATTGAGACTTAGTTTTGCTCCTGTCATATCCTAAGCTACGCTGTCCCTCTACAGCGGGGTTCAAACTGTACTAACTCCCCACTGTGTGTCCTCAGTATAGTCCTCTGTCAAAGTGTATTCCTTTAAGGGGATGAAATGTCAACAGCGGGAAGATAGTTATAAAGGTCAATGGGCAGACCTGGAATTATGTATAGAGCTTTTGTTTAGTTTTTGTTTGGTCTATGTTATTACTGTTTTGCCTAATTATATAAGATAGACATGGGAAGCAAGCTTGAAAAGAAAGCAATGGGATAAATGGTCCCAGTGGGACTTGTGGGAGAAGGAGATGAGGGAAAGGAGCATTAAGAAAATCCATCATAGACAGGGAAACAACTAGGAAAACAAAATCAACAATGGGGAGGACATAAAGTCCTGGAAATGTTCGAGCAGCAGCAATGTAAGTGAGTGGAGTTACTAAGAGGTAAAACTAAAGCATGTGGGATGAGGGGGCAAGAGGGAGGGAAAAGGAAAGAGGGGAACAATCTAGGAAGCAAAGCTATGGACAGAGTTTTAAGCATAGGGTACATATGTGAACACATTAATTCATAAAATTAGAGATATTGGTCTATGAACATATATTTATATGACAATAAGCTGAGATAGTGGGGGGACTTCATGTCTTTGTTCATATCTTCCCTCAATTCAAGAACACTTTAATTTAGCAAAGTGGCCCTTCCGTGAAGTTCACCCTCCTGGTACCATCACTGAAGGCAAAATGGGTGCATAAGCCATGTGGTAAAGAAAGCTTATGGGGCCCAGTTATTAACAGATAAGATTTTTAATGGCTTGATGTTCAACAGGTGGTCATCTAACAGAGAAGCAACAAGTCCACATGCAGCAAGTCCTCCAGCCTGTGCGATTATGAGGTGCAATTGGGACTGGGTAGGGGACATCAGAAGATGATCAACCAAAAAAGAGAAACAAAAACATACTGTTGAGATCCAGTGTGGCTCAGAGCAGAAACCCTAAGCCCATCTGCTGTCAAGGGGACATTCCCTAACAAAGAGATAACAGGGAAGGGATGAGTCAATCAGGGCACAGTAAAGCACCAACAAAACACTCAACATTCCTCTGGTTCTTTCTTCTTTTTTTCTTTCTTTCTTTCTCTCTTTCTTCTTTCTTCCTCCCTCTCTCCCTTCCTTCCTTCTCCTCTTATTAGGGACTCATGACTTTTAACACAATCCATACATATAGCCATTGTGTCAAGCATATTTGTACATTTGCTGCCATCATCATTCTCAAAATATTTGCTTCCTACTTGAACTCTTGGTATCAGCTCCTCATTTTCCTCCTCCCTCACTTCTCCCCTTCCACATGAACCCTTGATAATTTATGTTATTCTTATTTTGTCATGTCTTAAAATGTCCAACATCTCCCTTCACTCACTTTTCTGTTGCCCACCCCCCAGGGAGGGGTTATATGTCCATCTTTGTAATTGGTTCCCCCTTTCTACTCCACTTTTCTTCCATCCTCCCAGTATCGCCCCTCTCACCACTGGTCATAAGGGGTTCATCTGTCTGGGATTCCCTGTGTTTTCAGTTCCTATCTGTACCAGTGTGCACGGGCTAGTTTAGCCAGATTTGTAGGGTAGAATTGGGGTGGTGACAGGGGGTTGGGGAGAGGAAACATTTAAGAACTAGAGGAAAGTTGCCTGTTTCGTTGTTGCTCTACTGCACCCTGACTGGTTGGTCTCCCTGTGAGCCTTCTGTAAGAGGATGTTCAGTTTCCTACAGATGGGCTTTGAGTCTCCACTAACCACTCCCTTAACTATTATATGCTTTTTTGGTGTGTGTTACTGGTTTGTTGTTGTTGCTGTTTTCTTTTGTTGTCCTGTTTTGTTCTGTCTTGTTTTTGTGCCTGTTATTATCTATGCAGGTACATCTAGATAAGATAGGCAGGATAAACAATCTGGAGGAGAAAACAATGGGACCAACAGTCCTGGGGGCACATGGGAGAGGGGAAGATGGGGGAAAGGAAGTGGTTTTAACATTCCCAAGAACAAGAGAACAACAAGTGATCCAAAATCAGGGTGAAGGAAAGTGTGAGGGGCCTGGTAGGGCTTGATCAAGGGCAATGCAACCGAGAGGAATTACTGAAACCCAAATGAAGGCTGAGCATGATAGTTGGTCAAGAGTAAGATAAAGTGAAATAGAGGAAAGATCTAGGAGGTAAAGGACATTTATAGAGGTCTAAATACAGGCATATATATGTAAATATATTTCTATATGATGATGGAGAAATAGATCTATGTGTATATATTGATAGGTTTAGTATTAAGGTGTCAGATAGACATTGGGTCTCCACTCAAGTACTCCCTCAAACCAAGAACACTTTGTTCTATTAAACTGGCATTCCATGATTCTCACCTTCCTGACACAATCACTGAAAATTTAAAAAAAAAAAAGCAAATATGGTGAAGAAAGCTTATGGTTCCCAGCTATCAAAAGATAAAGTATTTGGGTTCTTAAAGGTTTGAACATAAACAAGCAACCATCTAGATGAGAAGCAACAAATCCCACATGGTAGAAGAACACAAGCCTGTGTGATCACAAGGTGTCTATGAGATCGGATATCAAATAACAAAATTAATATCATTCCTCTGGTTCTTTACCTCAGCACTGCCTTTTACTGCTGGCTAGACTGGAGCATGTACACATATACAGATAATAGATAAGAACTCATTACATATGGAATACAAGAATAGGAATAGGGATAGAGATATAAGAAGGGTAGGGGAAATGTGGAGAGAAGAGGGAAGGTAGAGGAAGTGATTGCAATGATCAATACATAAACACACACACACACACACACACACACACACTTCCAGGGGGACAAACAACAGCAGAAACCATGGGGGAAAGGAAACAGCAGTGCTGGTTTAATGAAAATAGTAACAATTTATAATTTATCCAGGGGTCACGAGCTTGGGGAGAGGAAAGGAAAAGGGTGGAGCTGATACTAGAGAGAGCTCAATAGAAAGTAAATATTTAGAAAATAATGATGGCAACACGTGTACCAATATGCTTGCTACAATTGATGTTTGGATTGTTATAAGAGTTATAAGTCCCCCCATTAAAATATTCTTTAAAGAAAAAATAAAGATTGGAGAGTCAATATTTATTGAAACATGAAGACCAAGATAAAAACAAGGTGCACATGAAAAAGTATTTAGTATTCAAGTATTTTGAAAATTATTTATAAGAAGAATATCATGAATCCATAAAAATGCATCTGCTCAATGTGACTTATATATCTAATATGAAGCCTGGCATTTAAGAAACCAAAAGTTAGCCTGAGAAGGTGGTTTCATCCAATGCCATGGAGTCCATTGTAATCGCAGCAGTCCTAAGACAAAGCAATCAGTCACAGTGCGGTCTGGTCCAAACCCACTATTAAAACCATGACAGCAATGCAATTAATCAACGAATATCATAATTTCTGTTGGTGCTTTTTGCTATCATGCGTGATATCCTTCAACAGGAACTGGACCTTTCTGATAACATGCCCAAACTCCTGAGATTGTCTCACCATCCCTGTGTCTAACTAAGGAGCATTTTGGTTATAAAGTCAGACAGTCCAGACCATATCTAATACATTTCATAATGTAGTTCAAATACATCCATTCTTCTTCAGACTTTCTTTTTCAAAATCCAGCCTTCACACACATATGAGGCAATTAAAAAACATGATGCCTTAGGTCAGGTCTTTGAAGTGACATCTTTGCGAGAGAGCATGGTAAGCAGATTGGTATAATGGAATTCATTCTATTTCTTTTTTGGGGTTTGTTTTTTTGGGGGGTCATCACTGCTCTCTGGTGGGTCATTCTATTTCTTCATTACTACTTCCATGGTCACTGAGTGTGGATACAAGTGCAGTGAAATCCTTGACACTTTCTATCTTTTTTGCATTTATTATGATGGCTGCATTGGGTGCAGTGGTTCGGACTTTTCTTTATCTTGTACTATCCATAGTATGGGCTGCATTTTCTGATCTACTTCTGTAAGTGCTTATAGTTCTCTTCACTTTCAGCAAGCAAGATTGTGTTATCTGCATATCACAGGTTATTAATCTCCCTTCAGTGCTAATGATGTTTCTTCATCATAGAGTCCAGTATCTCAGATTATTTGCCCAGCACACAGATTGAAAGAATTGAAGTCTAGGGAAAGTATACAGCTCCATCACATAACTTTCATGGTTTTAAACTACACAGAATCACCTTGCTATACCCCAAAACCTATTTCTTGGTCTATATTCCGGTTTTGAATGGATAAAATTAAGTTGTCTGAAATTTACCTTCTTTGAAATGTTACCCAGAATGTATCATCCACACAATTACTTGCATTTGATAGTAAAACACAGGTAAAATTATTTTTCTGAGAAGATATTTAGTGATAAAGGTAAATGATTGCAAACAATATTATCTTTATTTTGATATTAATGATATTTTTTGTTTTAGACATGTCAAATGATTATAACAGCAAATAAGAAAGACATTCCAATGAAATATACAAATAATTTATATTTCTGATAGCAATTAACATTTTAAAAACAAATAACGATAGTGCTATTCATTGTACGATATTGTGACTTTATGGAGCAATATACAAAGGTAAGTCAAAAAGTGTTTCTACTAAGGTCCTCGTTCTTGTGTGCATGGGTTTATTCCTAACAAAAAATGTGTACATATGCCTCAGCAATTAGTATATTAGTGCAAAGAAGTGCTCTCAGTTGATTTTCTTAATCTTCTGAGAAAGCCTTGAAGAAAATTGAAATAGTTAGGATTTATTGTGCCAACCTGGTTGATAAACACGTGGTATTAATTGAAGGGCGGGGAAATAAATGGTTCATTGAGCCTCACCTTTCTTGTTTTTGGTCTCTTTCTCTGATTGTTGGACCAGTATGTGGCTGCCTTAGTTCTCTGCCCCAGCTGGCAAGGCTCACTTCCTGCTAGCAGCTCTGAGAAGAAGCCACATGGATATAACCCTGATGCAGCCTTGGGTGCTGGAGCAGATGCAGTGAAACCTCTGCCAGCGCTGAGATGCTGAATAGCTTAGATGCTCACGGATTCAGCTTTTCTCCTGCAGTCAGCATCATTGTGCATGTTATGTGAGTTTGAGGAGGACTTTGTAGATAGGTTTTGGGCATATGGGCTAGTGTCAGACGTATGGGCTTGGGTTGGATTTTGTTGGGATGCTTTCTTAATGTACACTTACCCTTACATAAAGCCCACCCTTATACACATATAAATTTCTTTATGTATTTGTTCCTCTAGCCTACCCAGAATAACATAACAATAAGGTGTCATGGGGAAAAAAAGAAACTCAGAGTTTTGTGAATTTGTGGGAAATTTGTGCCATGGGGTGAAAAATTCAGATTAGATCTAATACCAAATTTTTCACAAATTTAAACTCAAGGGATATTGTTTCCAAATCAGTGGAGTTTTGCGATGATTGGGGAATATGTTATTTCACATATAACAACTGCTTGTAGAGGGGTCAAACCTTTAAAGAAGGCAGGAAGATCTCAAAGATTAATTCAAAATAGAGAAGTAAGCACATTATATTTAATGTTTTATAGATATAGATGGAAGGTATATTGATAGCTTCACATTCAGATATTTCTGTTTAATAAAAGTTTCTATGATTTTTCAGAAATACTTTTTGACTTCTGGATGGAAGAGGGATATATTGGTTAAGCTACAATTATACAATGCATTAACTCTATCATGGCCCTTTTCTGTAAACACATTCTTTTGGGGCAAAAGGGACATGTCTATATAGGTAAGTACATCTCAATAAGATATCAGTACACAGTGTTCCATGAATATGAATGGACATGGAAATAGAAAGTGTTGGCCATTATCAAGTATATTTATTGTTGGTTTTCTTTGTGTCTAAAATTCTGTCACTAATTGTTCTTATTTGAGATAATGATTCCTAACAACCATTTCTTAAAATTCACATGCTTTACCTGACAAAAACGCAAATCTATAGGTAAATCAACAGATTTAATGTAAAATTCTAGCCTCATCATGCTGTGAGCCTAAGGAAATTATTTGACTTCATTTTTAACAGCGATGTATTCTTGTCTTTGACAAGTTTGTCATTCCAAAGTAGCTACTAGAGAGGACAGGAGATACAGGATGAGTGAAATAGCTACTTTTTTGATAAGGGTTATTGGATAATTGTTTTAATGATCTTCTGTCATAGATTGAGGCATGCCTCTTCAAAATATATGTCAGCAAGTCTTGGTCATTATTATCATCTGTCATTTGGCTGTTATGTAATGCTGCACTGTGGCACTTTTGTATGATACCCATGTTTTGTTTGATGTGATTAACCAGCAAGAGGATTAAGCATGGAATTTAACACCTGAACTATCACTATGGCCCTGATCTGATTTAAGAAGAGTTTCCCTGACGTGGTTTACAATACCTCTTATCTTGTAAAAGGAAAAGGGAGTGAGGAAACGACAGAGATAGGAGGGCCACACAATCATGGAGAAAGAGAGCTGGCGCGATGAAATGCCTGACCACAGAAGACTGATGGCAAGCTGCACGGAGATCTTTGAGGAATGCCACATCCCCCGAGGGTGAAGTCAGCTTAGGGTCTTTCCCCAGAGCCTGACCTAGGGTGGCCATTCTGAATGTGGACTTCCAGTCTCATACCGTGTAGGGAAGAATGTTTCATAATAGCACACCAAGATAACTAGGAGACCTTCCAAACATCAAATTTAGTCATGTCATGGCAAATATGAGTCCCATTGCTCACAACTCTTGAGATCTTTTCTCTTCTTTCACCATAGAAATAGTAAAATTAAAATCAAAGCATTATCTAGCACTGAAATGTCATTTCAAGTTGTAACTGGTACATGCAATTCTGATTAAAGTATTGATTTATTTATATCACAACAGAGAGAAAATCAGAGTTGCAGCACATTTGTGAAGATAATCAAATTACTGACCCTTCCAGATATACAAGGAAGTAAATTTGTTTTGCAAACTATGAATATAAATTTAAATGCTTGGAAAAATGTATGGTTAGCAATTTTTTTCCTGTGAAGATTTCTAGTATTCATTCCATATTCTTTAAAATTTTTTTAGTAAGTTGCATTCTTGTCCCTTAGTCAAAAATCATACTCTAGAGCTGACAATAGCAGTCACTTGCAGAATTACTAAAGTATATATGTATATACAAGTATATGTTAAATCATATAAAATGTATGCAAACTCATACGTATATGTAAAATTATATATGCATATTTAGAGCTTCAAAAGGAAAAATGTGTGTTTTTGGTCTTTCCATAAATATTTAATAATAAAGAATTCTTTACTTATTGTTTCAAGAACTAGGAATATAAAGATGATTGAGATTACTAACCTCTAATGTCATTGGGTTTTGAATCTACTACTGTTGGTGATAGGATAATATTCATATTCCTATAAGGGGGTCTAGTTAGTAATGCTGCCATTTAAATTTACATTAATCTCTTATACCAGAGATGAAGAAGTTGAAGATTTTTACCAACTTCTGCACTGTTGAATTGATCAGACCTATATTTTGAAAAGAATAAAAACAAACAAGAGGAAGAAAAAACACAAAAGAATAGTGATTCTGCTTGGCAAAGGATTAAAAGGAAATAGATTTTCTGAAAATGGGCACTATTGGCTTTTGGATCATATAATTATACACTGTACTCTATTATCCTGTGTACATTGTAGGGTGTTTGCAGCAGTCACTAGATTTCAGAAGGATTTTCTCTTAGCCCTCTACCCCTGCATTCCCCTACCCCAATTTCACTGCCCATTTCTCGACAACATAAACACTTCCAGATATTTTAAAATGTCCCCTAGTTGAGCTAAGTGAAGGTTAACAGAGAAAACTGGTTTCCATTCAACAATTCGCATTCTATTTTTTTAGTGTGGAACTGATTGTAATTCTAGCATTCTAACAGCATCTTCCCACTTCTACTCTGTGATTTCTTTCTCCTCGTGCTCCTCTGTTATCTCTTCTCGTCTTCTGGACTTTTCCCCGTGGAAATGAGCCCTTTCGATTTTGTTGATTGCTCTCATTTGTATATACTTCCCTGATACTATTATTGCAAATAAATGACTCATTGCAAAAAGCTTCTTTTCTACAATGTAGACAGAGAATATATAGGAGGATCTTTCTGGACAAAGTACACAAGCATCAATTCAACAACATTAGTCGAGGAAATCAGTGGAGATGCTTAATTGAACTAGTCAGTCCAAGTTAATGGCTGGTGACAGAACAGATTGTTAATTGCTCTTATACAAATTCAAGCTGCAGCTGAATTAAAACAAGCCTGGAGAACCAAAATATGAACTGGACCATATCCCACATGAATTTAGATATAATCTCAAGATAGATTATATACATTGAATATTAATGACAATAAAACAGGTGGATTATGAGATGACAACAAGGGTATCTACATAAAAGCATAAAAGAACTTAAAGAGAAAAAGGTTTTAAAAAAAGGATGTGAGAAGAGACCGTGCTACTTGCTTTAGAGCTTCGAGAAGTTTAAAAAAGAAGAAGAAATGATGTGACAGAGTCAGACAGGGGATTTGAAAGTTTGCTCAGAGATGAGAAGACAAAGTAAAATATTTAAGGAATTGTGCAATGACCTGCTGAGAGAAAATCAAAAGACAAGAAAACACTCGGCATTGGTCAAGTCCAAAGAGCAAAAGAAAAATAATTCAAGCCCCATGTTTAAATATTAAAAGAGTTATGAGAAAAATATTGAATGATGCATGAAGTATCAAAAGGAGATGGAGACAAAGCCTAAAGACACTGTATCAAAATAACTGATTAATACTCAACCATTTCAAGAGGTAATAAGGGATACGTTTTTAAAATCAAAATAAAGGTATATAACTGCATAAATAAGTTCATTGGTGTGAAATAGATTTTAGGAATTGAGAATGCCTTTTGAAATGTTTGGTCAATAAGTTAGGAGTGCTCATTCCTCTATAGCAAGAATTTCATAAGTTAATTACCTAATTCTTAGGATCTTAATATCCATATTCCTTTCCATTCCAAAGAAAGGTGCTCCAACAGAAGGGGAAAAGCACTGAACAATATCATCAATATCACATACATGTAAAATTCCATTAAGAAATAGTTTTTAAAAATAGGTTGCAGAAATATATTGGTTCCAAGTTCTGGATGAGGGACTTCATTGCTGATATCAGATAGACCTTGGTTAAAAGCAATTAATATTAGGAAAATATTTACTGGTGTTTCATTGATTATAAAAGGCTATGATTGATTATGTAGGCTATAATCATCTAAGAACATCGTTTTGAAGAATGGGAATTCCAGAACACTTCATGGTGCTCACGTAGAACCTGTGCATTGATCAAGAAGCAGTTACACAGACAGGACTAAGGGATACAGTAATTTCACATTAGACAAGAGCTATTTCTCATCACCACACCTAGTGACTCTGCGTGCTGATCAAACACATAAGCAGGACTGTGGCATCTGGATTGGAGGAGGTCTCATTAATAACATGGGACATTTAGGCGATCTGTCCTTGATGGTTGAAAAGTGAAGAGGACCTGCAGCACTCCCAGAGACTGTATGAAATATGAATAGCAGCTGAACACACAGGAAACAAGCATCCTTACAAATGGTCCAATAAGCAGCATCAGGATAAATGGACAAAAATAATAGAAATTGTCAACAATTTCATTTATTTGGATCTATGGATCATTATTGAAAGCAGCAGGCAGGAAATCAACTGAAGTACTTTATTGAGCAAATCTGCTACAAAAAAAACTTTCTAACATTTCAAAAAGAAAAACCAAAAGCTAAGGTGTCACTTTTTTATATTTTATGATTGTATTTATTTAGAGATTTTTCTGTTTTTAATGTCATTTTATTGGGGAATATTACAACTCATATTATCCAAATACCAATTGTATCCAGCATGCTTATACATATGCTGCCATCATCATTTTCTAAACATTTATTTTTCATTTGAGCTCTTGGTATCCGATTCTCTTCCCCATCCCCTCACCCCTCCTAATACCTCATAACCCTTCTGA
The DNA here is from genome assembly GCA_004026705.1 of Nesogale talazaci. Lineage (NCBI taxonomy): Eukaryota > Metazoa > Chordata > Mammalia > Afrosoricida > Tenrecidae > Nesogale > Nesogale talazaci. The sequence continues at coordinate 77,505 of PVJH01006287.1, forward strand.
TAAATGATAAATCATCATCATTTTCATATCTTACACTGACTGCTATCTTTCTTTCTGTTGTTTGTCCCCCTTGGTGTGCATGTGTGAGGGAGGGGTTATTATGAGTCCCTCAATGTAATTGTTTCCTTCTTCCTTCCCTGCTTCCCCATATTCTCCCTACACTCCTCTTATCACTACCCCCATTTTTGTTCCTGAGGAGTTTATCTGACCTCAATTCCATGTGCTGTAACCTTTATCTCTACCAGTGTACATGCTCCAGTCTAGCCAGAACTGAAAGACAGGACTGGGGTCATGATAATGGGGGGTGGGAAGACCTAAGAACCAGAGGGATATTGTGTGCTTCCTCGGTGGTATACTGAGACTTGGTTGACTCATCCCTTCCTTGTGACTCTGCTCTGACTTCCTTCATTCTCAACAATAACTTTTCTTTGTTTGGGGTCTTCTTTTGCCTCTTACCTGATCCCATTAATACCTTATGATCACACAGGCTGGTATGCTACTTCCATGTGGGCTTGTTGTTTCTCTGCTAGGTGGCCACTTGTTTAACTTCGACTCTTTAAGCCCCAGACACTATATCTTTTAAAAGATGGGCATAATAACCTTCCTTCACTACAATTGCTTATGCACCTATTTTGTCTTCAGTGATCTTCTTGGAAGGCTGAGCATCACAGGATGCCAGGTTAGTAAAATAAAGTGTTCTAGCATTGATAGAGGGCTAGAATAGAGGACAAAAGTCCATCCACTTCCTCAATGTATTGCCATATAAATATATTTACATAGGTTAATATCTCTATTTTCAAGAGTTAATATATTTTCATATGCACACACCTGTGTTTGTACCTAACCATAGCTTTCCTTCCTAGAACGTTCCCGTTTCTTTGTATCTTCCTCCTGACCCACCATCATGTTTTCCCTTCTTCTTAGTAATTCCTCGCCACCAGACTGCAATGGCTCCAACCCCGTCAGAATTGCGAAGCCTTCTTCGTTGTTGATTTTAATTCCTTAGCTGTTCTCCTGTCAAACTTTCCTCATCTCTCCCTTCCCCTGTCTCCTCCTCCCATTCTGTCCCTCTGGAACCACTGTTGTAGTTGCTTTCTCCTCCAGATCTTCTAAGGATACTAAAACTATATTTTTATACTTGCATAGCTAAATAGAAATGAAACCAAGTTACTGAACAAAGATTTCAAAGGCGGTTCAAATAGAGGGGCAGTGATAAAAGGAAGGTCTCAAGGAGATAGATTGACACAATGACTGCAAGAAGCTCAAGCCTAGAAACATTTGAGCGGCTCGCACAAGCTGGGCAGCGGTGTTTCATCCTGCTGTGCATAGGGGTGCTATGGGTCCGAGATATCCTGTGACAGCACAACTGGACCAAAGACACACAGCCAAATCCACAGTTACAGAGACAATGGTGACTTAGTGATCCTATCAAGCACTATGGGACTGTCCCACAGGACTTCAGGCTATACATCTTAACGGGCTTGCACAGCCTCATCCTTTTCTTTTAGAGCACCAATAGGTGTGAACTTGGACTTTGTCAGAAGCCCAATGCCTGATCTTTTATCTACCATAGCTTACAGGACCTATTTTAAACTCTTTATCTACATTGTATTTTGTCCCTATTTTCCCAACTTACACTGCTCATTCCATACATTTTTAAGTTCCAGGTGGTTCTATAATAATAGATTTCACTCTATATTTATTTGTGAATAACCCCCAGCATTGCTGATGAATGGTAAGGAAATCTGTTAACTAGAACATTTACCACCAGCTAATTATGCAATGATTTTTAGTATTCCACTTAATCTTTGGTTATGAGCACATAGTTGTATCAGAAGTGATGGGAATTTGTTGAACTTTAAAATTAATCATTTTCTATTTAAATTACTATTATCTATAATTTATAGCAAACAAAACACAGACTGTTCAAAATGTTATATCACTTTTCTTTGTATCCCTACAGAATTTATTTTCAGAATAGACTCTTAGGAAATATCTGTAGTCTGGATTTTTCTCTTTTTTAATTGCTATTTTCTTGAGAATATTCAAAGAGATCGAAAGGTGCAGCACTCTTCTCTTTCTTTTTGATACACTTATAATCAGTCTTGGACCACAGCATAGCTTTTGGTACTTCCTTTAAGATTAAATTGGATATTATTCTACACCATATGAGTTGTAGAATGTTATTCCTGGTGATAAAACTGACTTTATCTGCTAAAGATCTCTCTCCCTCTAACAAGTACTGGAGGTTTTTGTACTGGGCACTGTCACCAGGCTGTTTATAAAAAAGAAAAAAACTATCTTCAGCAAGTGGACATATGCTGAGGAACAGTTCAAAGATGTCTTCTTAGTCCTGATGCATGGCAGAGGTGAATAAAAAACTGCTGCTGATGTTAGTGGAGTTAGTATTTGAAAACTCACAGAATACTTAAACATCAGAAAACAGAAAGCAACAGATAATATGTCTCTTAAGTAAGTATATCTTGACTCACAGAGATATTATAGATAGAATAAAACCATCCCATAGGGTATCCAAGGAGCCCTAATGGTGCAGCAGGTTATGAATTAGGCTACTCACAGCAATGTTAGCAGTTTAAGCCCACTATTCACTCAGTGGGGGAAAGATGAGGCTATCCGCTCTCACATAGCTTTACAGCTATTAGTGTCATTTATTTGCTTGAATTTTCCACACATCTATCCTTCCCACCAGCTCTTGCCCAATCTAGAATCAGAGTGGAGATTTTTTTTCTCTTTTCATAAAATTATGAAGCATGCATTTGTATCCCCAGCCCATTTCAGGTAAGCTTTCTGATTTTGTTTTGTTCATCCAACTGGGAGCAGTGATTTTTGCTCTGCAGGGTACCACGTGGATGGTAATTATACCCGTTATGACCCCTTTCTTCCAATATAATAGAAACTGATAGTTAACTAGAATAAATTTTAAGTTAGATTTATTTTCTTACGAAACAGAGAACTTCAAGTTCAAAAGCTAATTACTGGAATTCAGGCATTGTCATCAAGATTTAGACTGCATTTCTTGGTAATAATTTCTGCGACCTTTTCCCTCTCTGACACATTCTCTTCATGCGGTTACATGAATGAACACCATAGCCTCAAGCTCAGCAAAAGGAATAGCCAACTGTTTGTGTTGCCAGAAGGGAACCAACCTTCATCAGCCAGAGATGGCAAAACCCAAGCCAGGACTTACTTCACTACTGAGCAAACGACTACTGAGGTACAATCTGAAAACTGAGGTTTCAAGATAGTTTTTCTACTTCTCCTCCTCCTTCTTATTAATATTATTTAATGCTTTTTAGCTTCTCTACTGCTATGAGCTAGTTCAAATGTTATATTCTCATTGGGTCACTCTTGAAGACATTTTTAAGTTACACCATTTTCTACTGTGCTAATCTGGGTAGATAAGAGAGGCAATTTTGGGGGGGGCATCACTGCTCTCTGGTGGTGGGAGTAGGGGGCCCAGCCCCACTGCTGGAATTGAACCTCTGACCCAGTGGTCTGCAGTCCCGCCCACTACCACTACGCCACTGGGGCTCAGCCCCAAGAGAGTAAAATTTATAGACACTCATATGTCATAAAAAAGAGGTTTATATGCAAGAGAAATTGAGCATTGATAAACCATCCCAGCCCAATATAGTTCAAAGTCATAAGTCTGATTTATTAGTCCATATGTCTGTTATTAATCTATAATTCCACTTCAGACTCACAAAGCACATACAATGACACGGATATTAGCCCAAATGTCCAATACCAGTATATAAAGTCTTCTTCAGACTCACAAAGCACATGCAATGACACCAGGACAAGCACAGGTCAGTGGGTGCAGAATCTTGTATATCCAGTAGTAGTAGAAGCATCTCAGCTCTGGCAGGAGTCTCCCCATGGCTCCTCCTGTTTCCAGGGCTCAGGGTCTGTCAGCATGCTGTGATGTGTCTTGTCAGTTGCAATGTCTCCTAAGGACTGAGTATTGTGTCTTGTCTGTAGAGTGTCTTCAAGTTTCCAAGGGACTGAGTAGTGAGTCTCTCACCTCCAAGGGGGAAAACCAACCAGCTTCCCCAGAATTCTCAGGAGAAAGTCATGCCCACACAGAGGTCTCATTGGCTATCTCAAGATTGACAGGCTAGACTCCACCTCTACACTGTTAATTCTCAAATTGACACCAGATTGACTGCCACATACTCTGTCCCCAACATTACTAATTTACATTACATTACCTAGTTACTTTTCCTAAACTAGACTGATTTATTACAATCCAATCATTTTCTAATACACTGTATCATTCACTATTTTTGTTTACTATTTATTGTCTAATTTCTTTATTGGGATAAAATAATTTGTTATATATATTTTGCTCACTACAGTGTGTCAAGCTTTCACAAATAGTAAATTTAAGCAATATCTGGTTAATTAGAGTTAAAAGGAGAATTTGATATTCATTGTATAGCAATAGGCATGAAGAGTTAGAGCAAAATATTGTATTGCAGGAATTTTATTGGCCAATCTCTTTTTTCAATTGGGAAAAAGCAATAGGAGAGTCCAAAACTAACTTTGAAATAAAAATCAGCTGAAGCAGTTTTGACTGGGAAAGGTCTCCTATATGGGGTTTTTGGAATAAGGGATCTGCAAGATGACTTGCGATGACAGTATGAGCTGCAAACCTAAGAGCCAGGCAAGGCCTCTGAATGATGATTGTTTTTAGAATAAGGTTATCCGGAAAACTCAGAGTCATTCACTGGAAATTAACTAACATGTCTTGAAGTGCAATGCCTAAATATCATTGTGCCCTGGAAGAGAATGGCAAGATTCAGAGGATTGGAAGGGGGTGCTGAAGCTTGGATTTTTCACTCGCACCAAGGATAGTGTTAAAAACAGCCATAGGGATGAACTAAGAAATGATTTAGAAAAAGATAAAACCCAGCAAGTAGAGAGATTGGTCTATATCTCTAACCTGTGATTCAAACTGAGATGACAATAATATAAGGATGACACACATGCAAAAATTTGTTTTGGTGAAATTTTAAAAAATTTTAGTTGGAGCCAACATTTTGAAGAACAGCTCTCAAGGTGTGGACACAGGTGCCAAGCAGAGCACTGGGAGCCATTCAAATGCTGCATCATGGCGACACTCGCTGTGGATGGGTGTGCTGTAACTGCTGACTGGGGTAGAAAAGAGAGTCCTGAAGGAAGCTCCATAAAAGTAAATTTCCATATGTAATAGCCAAATTATTTGATATTCTAATTTAAGTTTCTTTCTGATTATAAAGCCAGCACATAGGCAGACAATGGCGCCTCTGTTCTCCAAAGGCTCCAAGTTCAATCTTTCCACAATTTGAACAGCAAAGTTAAAAAAAAATCTGTTCTGTCTTCCTAACTTTGCTTCTAGTCCAACGGAAAATCGGACTTGAAACAAACCTGTCAGGGCCAAGGGTGGAATAATGGATCGAATGCAAAGGCTACCTCTTCAGTCTAAGCTCACTCTTCCTCCAACGACAGGTAGTATTTGTGTGAGTGCATCAAAGCAGTAGTCATTGTGCCCCACCCACCCAAGCTCTATTTGCATAAAATATCATAACTATGGGTCCAAAGCAAGTTAGTGATATCAGCAGTACAGCTTAGAGGAAAATTGTGAGGCCCACATAGAGTAAACCAAATAAATCAGTGCGAAATTTGAATCAGATCACCTTGTCTAATTTGGCAGCTGAATACAATATGGTTAAGCCGATGCTCTCAACATTCTAAAAAATAAAATGTGATTGAAGCAGCTTATGTAAGGAAAGGTGTGAAATTCATAACCACGTAACAAAGAACCCAGACCCCAAGAGGTTGAAAGTTACTGTTAATTTGAAAATGTCAGAAAATACCTGATGGCGATAACTTATCCAAAACAGTGATATGTGAGAAAGCTAAAAGTCACTGTAGTGAATTAATTTATAAGTGTAATTTGGGGACCTCAGAGCAAATTATTTGGTTTCCCATTTCTTATGGGAAAAATATGTTGAATTCACAAACATTTTGATCTGGAACATGAATTTGGAATGAATTGAGATCTTACATGGGGTAAAGAGAAGCACTAAAGCCCCTTTCTATGTATCTGCCTTTATAAAGAAATGACCACTGATGATAAAATGAAAGATCAATAGCACATAAGAAGTATTTTCATTGTTATTCATTTTTATCTTAAAAAACAAACAAACCCTTCCCCCTGTGAAAAGCAAAGAAACTTAGAAAGCCAAATAATAAAAGTTTTTGAGATTTTGCTCTTAAGTGGATTAGTGATTTCAAAAATTAAATAAAATTGAACAAGATCTTTCTTGGAAATTTTCTTATTACCAAGAGAATGAAAGGAAGGTAAACTTTATATGATGAATTGAATGCCGTATGTATTCTATAGCCTTGGCCAGCGTCTAAGCTCACGTGTGACACATTTCATAGGATAAAATACATATAGCTTGTCTCTGAGCAGTGCCATCAGTGAAGCTCTCTGTACTTAGAGTGGGATGATTGCAAAATGACCAGCGCAGTGGGATGACATGTGGGTGGAACTCGGTTCTAGTGATTAGCACTTCAGCATGAGGAGCACTCACTGGATGTCACAACTCAACTTTCCAAACTCCATGTGAGGCAATTTCTTTTAAAAGCAAAGAGAATGCAGTGAGATACATTAAAAATATATAGCAACAGAAGTATTGCTATTTTGAAGTAATTGTCATTGTAAGAGAATTAGTATAAGGGAAAAGGCAATTTCTTAAGTATGGAATTTAGAATGTAGAGACAAGAGTTATGACATTTTTTTTAATTTCAGTTGAAAAGTACACTGTTCATTTCTTGGCTCCATCAGTGGAGTAGGCAAAATTGGACTTTCTTAAAATGATAGTCACTGCTATATTCCTTAGCAGAAGATTCAACAGTGACATACTGCTTTCATATAAGGTCTCTTCCAAAAACCAGTGCTGAACTAGCATATCACTATTACACAACACTGGGATAAAACTGTCAGGATTTCATTTTAAGATGATTTAAAATTGGAGGCTAGGAATTCTGTTCCAATGCACATCTGAACAAGAGGAGGAAGGAGGGCAGAACCAATCACTATGCTCATTGATTAAGCTTCTATGTACCGCCTTTGTGAAGCATCTGCATATATAATGTGAGGAAATGAAGAAATTAAATACCAGTAAAGCAGTTCTCGATTGAAGAGCATGTCATTGCATAAAAGATAGTGCTCAATTGTAAATATGTTAATTTATATTGGAACATTCAGTTTCCTGAGACTTTGGTGTTTATAAGCGTTGGTAGAGAATTTTCACTTTCACAAGTATATACGAATTCAAGATAATCTTGGCTTTTGTCTGATGAACCACGGGTCAGCCATTGGACAAAACTATTATACTTGTCAATCTCTGCTTTTGACTCCATATTGCTGCATTCAGCATATATTTTTTAGTGTCTTCTTTTGCTAGCTACCAAGTTCTTTGCTTGCTTGTTGTTCTCCTGTGTCGCAGACATTTTTTTTTGTTTTTAGCCTAATACTTAGAATTTAGCACATAAATGTGAAGAGAAATTAATGCAACATGTTCTTTCAAATTTTTAAAAATAAACTGGGTAGCAATTTGCATGAGATTATGTAGCATTGTTCTTTTTAAAGACATTTGCATCAATATTGAAAATGTGCAGGTATCTCTTCTTAGCTGGTTACAGATTTCTATGTACATGAATGTCTTAAAATGAGCTTTACTTGACTACTCAAAAATGATGAATTTTATTTTCATGACTGCTGTGCAATGTAGCAAAGGAGCCTGCATCGGGTGATGCTTGTGTGGTGGGCTGCAATCCCGTGGAGCAGTTGGGAGCTAGCAGCAGCTCCACCAGAGACAGACGAGGCCTACCTTCCACTCCTGTAAACAGTTGCAGTCCCAGAAATCCACAGGGGTGTTCACAGGAGTTAGCACTGAACAGATAGATGGCAGTGAGCCTGCTTTGGTGCTACATAACAGAGTTCAAACCAGAGACTACAGTTCACTCCTGCCAGACTTTTTAAAGGGTGTTGCTTGGGGTGCAGAAGGGATCACAAAATCACCCTTACCAATATAAAACTCTTTGATATGTGTGGCAGTCATGTACTCACTCTTGTGTCCTTCAGGACTGGGAGTGTAGGGGTGGAGTCTAGCCTGTCAATCTAGAGATGTGAGACATCTGGGCATGGCTTTCTCCTGAGAATTCTGGGAAATTTTATGGTACTTCCCCCTTGGAGGTGAGAAACCTAGGGCTGAGTCCCTTGGAGATGGTCTAGTGACAAGACACAAGACTCAGTCCTTAGGAGATATTGCAGCTGATAAGACACATGGCAGCATGCTGATAGACCTTGAGCCCTGGACACTGGAGAAGCCAGGGCTAAGAGGCTTCCACCACCACTGGAAACACAAGATTCTGCTCCCACTGGCCTCTGATTATTCTAGTGTCATTGCATGTGCTTTGTGAGTCTGTAGAAGACTTTATAGACTGGTATCAGACATATGGGCTAATATTGGGCTTATGACCTTGAACTGGACTTGTTTAAGATGTTTTTCTTCATGTACTTTTGCTCTTGTATATAAAACTCTTTCTTATGCACATATTATTGTCTATGGATTTGTTTCTTTAGTCTACCTGGACTAGAACAATATGATAGTCTATTAATATGATTGTTGAGAAAATATTTTTTTCACTCAAGAAATATTGGGTTAAACCAGTGGTTCTCAACCTTCCTAATATCCTCACGCTTTAATACAGTTCCTTATCTTGTGGTGACCCCCCGAACATAAAATTATTTTCATTACTGCTTTATAACTGTAATTTTGCTACTGTAATGAATTGGGAGGCCCGTGAAAGGGTCATTCAACCCTCCCACGGGGTCTTGGCCCACAGGTTGAAAACTGCAGTATTAAACAGAGCAAAACAGGCTTTCTGATTGGTGGACTCCAGGGTCTTTAACATGCTAATATACGTGGTGAATCTTCAAGATTGGTGAGCTCAACTCCTCTCAGGCACTGATCCCTGTCTCAGGGATTAGGCTCTGATTTAAAAGACAAGTGTACTTACATTTGAATAGTTAAATAACTAAGTTCCTCTGGCATAGATGCTGCTCTTTGGATCAAAAAGAAAAGTCTTTGAAAAAAATGACAAGAATCAGTGAAAGTTCTCTGGGTAAAAGGGTGTCACTTAGATTGCCTTTGTGGAATCAGTTTGCAGATGTGCATTTTAGCAGCTGAAAGCCAACTCTCTTCCAATGAACTTGAATTATATACATTAGCCAAATGAGAAGGGACACTTTCATAGGCATTTCAGTCTATTTTCCAACTGCAGTTCACCCTGTTCCAAATCTTCCTTTATTCGCCACCATGCCTCTAGTTTGTTAAAATTGTAAATGTCACTTGCCTAGACTGAGTAGTAGTTAGCAAACTTGATCTGATGCATTATGTATATTTCAGCTTCATATCACAATTGAGGCTGAAGGAACTGATGCTTTGAGGACTTTTCATAGAACACAAAGTATAGAAGTTAGTAGGGAAGTAGAAGAACTTGAAGAAAAAGAGAATAACAAGGGGGTCCAGGAAAAATTCAATACTGATAAATTAAACAGAGCTCATTACAGTAGAAAAAGAGAATAGGTTATTAATATAATAACATACAAAATGGCACATTTTTAGATGGGTCTTTTAATTGTATGTGTCATTTCAATCACTCCAGTAAACCATGCCAATGACAGCTTTACACAAACAAGAAACTTGATAGGTCTCCAGCCTTCTAAACAGACAAGTTAGTCATTTTCAACTATGAAGTTGTAATTTCATACATTGAAAAGTCTTAAGTTTCTCAAGACTATTTTTTTATAGACCATTTAGTTACTCTTCCTACTGTCTTATGTATCTGAGGTGCTCACAGAAGCATCTCTTACCTTCATCATATTTTTGGTAACAATTGATAGTATGCATCATGGAAACCCTGATGACCTAGTGACTTCGTTGAGCTGCCAAGTGTATGGACCAGGGTCGAACCAGACAGCCCCCTGTACTGAGCAGTTCCTGGGACTGGACAGCCCTCTGGAGCAGGCAGCCCCTTGCACCCTTCTTGTGTCAGCTTCACTACAACCTGCTTAACTTTGTAAACCTTTCCTCTGACATTTCACAGAGATTATCTACCTGAAGGGCACAGACCCTTTACAGAACTTATCTCTCAGGGCCAAGTCTCTACAGTCTCTTCCCACAGGGTTCCAGGAGGCAGAACTATGTTCTCACAAACCATATCCTGACTCAGACCCTGCAACTGCAACATCAGAAAGCCTCATCCCCTTAATGGTACAAAGGCCCTTGCCTCAAGTCATATATATATATATATACCACTGCCTCACTGCCAGGGTGACTTCCCTGGCCTAAACTCTCGGGCCTCAGGACCTCCCAGGAGCTCAAGATACTCCTTTCTCTCTCACTCTCTGCTGTCCCTTCTCTTCCCAAAAGTCCTTCACTACCTCCAATAAAGCCTATATTTATACTCTTCATCTCCAACTGAGCTCTCCTCTCTACAGCTCCATCATCTCAACCTCTCACTAAGCACAAGGTCAGTCATTGGAACCCAAAGATGGCTGCTCCCTGAGACATTTAAAGTCCCAGAAACCCAGAGGCCTTTCTACTCAATGACAGCAAGGTTTTTGTTTGTATTATCTAATGGGGAGTATGGAGTGGTATTATTCAATCATTACTTAGGGCCTTGAGGGTAGGACAGAATGCAGAATAAACATCTGCCTTTTTTCTCTGTTTTAAATGTTGGCATCTTAGCAAAATATGCTCACCTCAGCACCACGCATTTCCCCACACCCCTCCAGGCTGATTTCTATTTAGTGATATCTTAGAAGCCCAAGTAGAACTGCCCATGGGCTTGCTTTCAAAGTTGTACATCTTTACCACATTTCATTCCTGTGGAACATCTTGTGGGTTTGAACTGCTGACCTTTGGGTTAACAGCTGAGTACTCTAACCACTACCCTTCCATGGCAGCTAGAGAAAGAACCAGCCTCGCAACTATAGGTTGCAAAACTAAGGGAAACACAATGTTTTGTTGAGTTGGAACTCTGGGCCCAGATAGACTCAGGTCACATGGTATCTCTATTTTTCTAGAAGGGACGCTTTGGGGAAAGTTATTTAAACACTATATCAAGCACGTTTTTAGTGCACACGTCTTTAAAATGATAAGACCACCTCTAAGAGTTACTAGCAGATATTTTGACTTGCTTTACATAAAGTGCTGAGAATTTTAGACTACAAGTGTTTAATAAGCAGTAATTATCATTATCACTTCTAGCATAGGTCCTACAGTTATTATTTCTTTTCTTTTTACTATGATCATTTCTTTTCTACATTGGATTCTCCCTTAAGTCTATATGGATGGTCTGTGTATTCCTCTAGTGCATAGAATCCCTGCGGGTTGGATGAAGAGCAGCTAAAACAAAGTATGTTAGAGGAACTCGGCTTCAAACTTCACCTTCCACCTTTCTCCTTCCCTTCACTGCTACTCTTGCATGCAACAGTCTTAAAATTCCTCACAGATGTCACGTGTGCTTGCTGCTCTTGTTTGGCGTCTTCATTTCCAACCCACAATGCTCCTGTGAAAAATAGAACAAAACACTGCCTAGCCCTCTTTTATCCTATCTCTGCTATGTTATAGCCCATTGCTATAACCACTGTGTCAATACTTCTCATGTAGGGGCTTGCTCTTTCTTGACTCTCTACTTAACCAAGCATGACATCCTTCTTCAGGGACTCCTGACAACAGATTCAAAGTACTTAGTACGAAACTTTGCCATCCTCACTTCTTTGGAGTTGATGGCACTTTGTCTAACTCAGATTTGTTTGTTCTGCAGCAATATATGATATATTAAATATTCTCTGCAAACATCATAAATCAAATGCAATCATTTTCATTTTATCTTCTTTATATTAATTGTCTAGGTCTCACCTGCATTTGAGGTGATTGAAAAAAGCCATGGCTTGGGTAGAAGACAGTTAAATCCATACAACATCACCTTTGCTTTTTAACACTTTAAAGGGGTCTTTTGCACGGATGTGTCCCATCCCAATCAGTACTTGAACTCTGGAATGGGACTTTTAATACACAATGTAACACTGAAAGAGTTTTCTCAAAAGTCACCAAAAACATTTTTTATTTAACAAGTCATGAGCTATTCATCATTTTGTGATTGTTAACCATTGGGTAATCTAAAATGCTTTAGATAAACGAATCTCCATCTTCAGAGAATCACTTTTCCTTGGTGCACTAGGTCTTTATTTTGTTGCCCAGGCTCCCTTGTCCCATTTATTCCTTTTAACTTACCTATTCTGATTCTTCCTTCCATGATATGCTTCCCTGTTACCATTCCTCCAGGTCTCTACCCTCAGTACCTATATATTCAATCTATGTATGTATTACCCAGAACTCTTTTTTTTTTACTTTTTGGTTATAGCTTGGCAAATTCTGACTTTCCTTCACTGTGAGTACTGGCAATTTCATATGGATGCCGCATTAGCAGGAGCCCTGCAGGCAAAGAAGTCTCAGTTAGCCTTGCATTTAAGCTTGTAAGTTTCCCTTAAGAAGAATGGGCATTTCAGATCACTACATTCTGCTCATGCAGAACACAAAGAGTTGTGAGAACAGAAGAGGATACTACATAGTTTAAAATCTAGAAAGTTGTGCTTTTGTGTTCTATCTTCTCTTGTTTATTTAATCTATATGTTGAGCAAATCATCACAGTCTTGTTGAAGAAGGAGGAGGAGAAAGAGAAGGCGAGAAAGAGAAGAAGGAGAAGAATTGTGTGGCATCAGTATTGATGGAAAGCTTATATGCAGAAGACACACTTTGTTTGCTTAGTGTGAGGGGGACTTGAAGCACTTGCTGATGAAAATCAAGGCTTGCAGATTTCAATATAGATTGCAATTCATTGTAAAAAAGACTCAAATCCTCACAACTGGACAAGTAAGTAACATCATGCTAAGTGGAGAAAAGGTCAACTTTGTTGTGGATTTTGTCTTATCCATAGTCAATTCTCCCGGAAACAGAAGCCAAGAGATCACAAGATGCTTTACATTAGGCAAATCTGCTGACGAGACCTCTTCAAAGTGTTAAAAAATGAGGACGTTAGGGAAGCAAGGTGAGGCAGTCTGCTCGTGGAAAGATGGACAAGTCCAAAAGACCTCAGGAGCAGTCCTAAGGTGTCTTCTAGGTTCACTATGAATCAGAAACAATTTTTGGTTTGGGCTGCAATGACCCCTTCAAGGAGAACTTTAGGGAGATGCATTAGGCAGTATCTACAGCAATGGCCTCAAACAGTCATAATTGTGAGAATGGTAGAGGACATGATGGTGTGCTTCATACTCCATAGGGTTGGCAATTAGGACCATTTTCCCAGTATCTAACAAGAGCAACACTTTTAATACAGTCTGAATTTCCCCTTTGTTTTGATTTTCTGATGTATTTACCAGGGTTGTTCTCCACCTTTTTTATTTGAAGACACATTTCAAATAGAAACTACCTCACATGGTCTCTGAGAAGTCCACATTAAGTTTCATCCATGAAAAGCAAGGATATCGCTTTGGTGAATAACTGTATGCTTATATGTACTAAACGAGAAAGACTGGACTTTGTCGTCTGATAAACGGTTGTAGCTTCAGAAACCTCCATCAGGTGTCACTGCGAGTCTCATAGCAGTGAATTTGCTTGTTATTTTTTTGCTATTTGTTTTGGGGGATTACACACATAGTCTTACATGCATAGTCTTTATATTTAAATAATTAGTAATGTAAAAGAGGAAAGCATATAAGCTAAATATATACAAGACATTCTTTTAATACCACTTCCATTAACTTTAAAAATAACCTTTTAGTAATTAAATCTGTGCAATATAGAAAATATATCTATTTCTTTGTATGCTATTTAAGCTATGCCATTAGCTGTGCTATAATGGTGATGGTAGTAGGAAAAGGGACAACTGCAAATGCTAACTTATCCTAGAATAATAAGTTTTCAAGGGGATTCGAAAAGAGATAATTTTGAACTAACTATGAAACAAAAGATTAAAAAAAAACTGAGAAAATCATCTAATTATTTCCCTTCCTTCGGGAATTATAGTTTTTACATTCCATTGAAATGACCAATTAATATTCAGATAAAGAGAATATCTATAGGGTTCTTATTACAATGCTTCACAATGTCTATAGATTGTGCTTCATATTTCCATTCATGTCAATGTTAAACATTCATACTTATAAGGTATAAGGAAGCTTCAAAAAGTTCATAAATAATTAACATTAAAATACTTTGAAATAGTCTTGACATTTTTAAAGTTCCTTCATTATAGTGACCAAAATGAGTCTAGCCAATTAGGTAAAATAGCTGACTTATCTTTAAAAAGAAAATACTCTTATCTAACTCTTGAAATTATATTAACAACTACCTATTGACTGCTTCCCATTAATCCAGTCAGTATTATATAAATTAGTTCTATTCGTATGTTTATTTAACATATTTTGATGAATTTTACGTCCAAAACAGGGTCATATAAGACCTTATAAATTATATATATATAATTATATATATACACACACATAGGTATTGATATATATGAAGAGATTTCAACAAGTTGGTAGAAAGATGTTTTAAAAAGATAGTGATGCTTGTTCATGAACATGTTGAAGCTTTCTCATATATAATTTTTGTGTGTGTATTAGTGCATTCAGATATTATGAAATTATATACAGCAATTTGATTTTAAATGTCAAATTAATGCTCTAGCATTAATTGAAATTTAAATGGGAAAATGGTTTTTTGTTGTTTTATCAAAAATTGAATAGCAACATAGTAGAGCATCACAATGTTTTGTGGAAATCAGTAATTGATAAATGGTTTTGTAATTGGTACAGAGAATAACTTCTTGAGAAAGCATATTTCCTGCCTAAAACAGTATGACCTGTCACCTTTCAGAGTTGCTGACTTTGCAACGTTGACAGCCTCTTGTCTTTAAGACACAGTTTGAATGGAAGTAGCAAAGTCTTTCTTAGACCCAAGTTTCTACCTTCGTCACTTTATGACTAACAACCATTAATATTATTAATCCTAAGGATTACACCCTAGGGATTTATAGCTTTGTCTGATTTAAAAGGAGAAATATATACATTAATTATAATGTACATTATTTATGAAATAAAAGGAGAAACATATACATTAATTCGAATGTACATTATTAATTAATGAAGAAATTAATACATTGCTACCTGCCTACCTTCTTATAATTAAGAAAAATAAAATTCTATGATTTTATTCTACCCAAAGTGAAAATGCCAAGTGTTATTTAAAACCTCGAAGGCATATTTTGGATGGGCTTCGCAAGAGTAGTCAGAAAGGAACACTTGAGAATGCAGACGAGTCGGGAGCTTCAGAAAATTGTTCTCTTATATCTGGATGTGAACAAATCAGATACTATTCATGCATGCACTCTGCAAAGAGTTTTTGTGTAAAGCCAGTCTTTCCGTTAAAAAAATCCAAGCAAAAGTAGCAATGTAAAATGAATTTAAAAAGAAATATATATATTTTTAACTTACAGGAAAAATGAAATAGACTCAACCATATTATATTTCAAATATATGTTAAAAATTGCCTTTAAGTAAAAGTACCTTTTTTCAATAGGTCTAGAAATAACAAATTCTGGTCTTGAGTTCTCTAAGTGTTTCATAGTAAAATATCCCTGGACCTGAGCCCTGGTGGCACAGTGGTTGTATGCGGGACTGAAGCCCACAGGGTTGATGGTTCAAATCCAGCAGCAGCTCCCCAGGAACAAGGCTGGGCTTCCAACTCCCACCAGAACAATGATGAGAGACGAAAAAAAATATTACCAGAACAAAGATGATGAGCCAATCACCTTTCCCCTTTCATGAAAGAATGATAATGTTTACCATTCTCAACGTGGAAATTCAGGGGTAGAAACATTATCACAAAGTAAGAAGTAAAGAAAACAAGGATTTAAGGGCAGAGAACTCTCATTAAGCAATTTGACCCTTCATTTTGCTGAGTTTTTATGAGTCCAAGGTATCAACATGACAAAAACATGGAATATGAAAATATTCTTATATTGAAAAATATTTAATATGAAGAGTATTCTATACCTTTCAGTTTTTTTTTTTACTTATAGCTAAGACACTACAGAAAGAAAGGCATTTTTATTACAAGGGTGATTTACTCAGGAGTCACAACCTTGATTCTATAGTGGCCTCCTCCTATACAGGTGATCGTTACCTCTTCCTTCTTCCTGAGCAGATTGTGCAATTTCTCTGACTGAACTAGTCAACTCATATCAGTATTAAGTGTTGGAATCAGTCTAGGCAACTGCTTGAACCCAGTGCCAACCTACTTGCTTTGTACATCAAGTTATTTTCCAATCGATCTGTGTAGTTAGATATATAAGGAGGAAGCCCTTTCCTCTCCTTCCCAGGAGACTGCTATCTTAGCCATCCACCCAAACAATGGGTTTCTCAAAGATCTGTGGTATTCAAATAAAGGACCTTTTCTTGCTTAAAATGAGCAAGACTTGAAACACTTGCTGATGAACATCAGGCACTGCATATTTCAATATGAATCACAACTCACTGTAAAGAAGACTGCAATCCTCACAAGTGGATCAATAGGTAGCACCAGGATAATTGGAGCAAAAACAGAAGTTGTCAAGGAATTTGTTTTACTTGTATCCACAATCTAACTCATAACATTCCTGTAGGATAAAGTAGAACAATAACATAGGGTTTCCATGGAATTTTAAGGAAGCAGATTTTTATATTTTTCTCCTGTAGAGATTAGGGGTTGAAATTATGGATTTCTCTATTGGTAGCAGGGTACTTTACCACTATGTCACAAGGAGCCCTGCCTTATGGATTTTTCTCAATAAAGAGATATCCGCATGAATGTTACATTATATTTCTATTCTTTATGTTTGCTACCGTATGAAGTATATGAGTGTCAGGACTCTTGATTAACATTTGGTTTATGAGAGAAATATTCAAAAGCAATGAAATTGAATATCTACTCCTAAATAGTATCACACCCAATTTCTCTCATGAATCACTTACAGTGGAGATCTAGGGAAACAACACAATCTTTTCCACACCACAAAGATATATCCCGGGAATAAAAATGGAAGCACTCTCTTGCTGAATACAGGAACATAAAATCAGTACTTGAGCAGCCGATACTAAAGTTTAGCTAAATATTAATAAAATATATCACTTAACACCGTCCCTGGCAGAAGTCAGGGACCTTGTCAGGTATTTGTCTGACAAACCCTATAGAACCTGGAGGCAGTCACATTTCACTGAATTCTTTCATGACATCCATAATGAAGCAACAGCAACATTTTAAATAGCAATTTCACAGTTGTATTAGACCATTGGAAATTTCAGAGTTGACAACTGAAATTTTATTTTTAGAATTACTTCACAAAACTACTGTTTTATATCAGTGTGACTACTTGGACTGAATGAAACACCTTGTACAGGCTTAAAGTGCCCCAATTTAGTCACAAGAACCCCGATTTAATGATTTCTTCCAATGGATTCTGGACTCCAGTCAGAAATTAAAACAATGAGTTTAAATTTTATACTACATATCAGAATACGCCGTGAAATTTAAGAGATTTTTGGAGCATCAGGTTGATTTGTTAATTGATCATGTGTGTTTGTTTTGAGGCAGGAGTTCAGCAACAGTAGTGTAGAACAGGAAAAACTGTTGCATTTAAATCCTTTTTTAGAAATACCTTAAAACTTTCTCACAAGATTGTTCTTTCTGTAGCTCTGGATGTTGCAAAAATATCAATGGCAGTGAATGTCACATGGTGTTCATGATCTTTTTTCACTATTGATCAGTTCATTTTTAAATCATGCGACAGTGACTTCCTCGCATCACCTTAACCTTTCCAGCCTTTTCTATTTCAGAATCCACCATTTAGTTCTCCCAGTTAATCTTCCTTGAAAATGTCACTCACCTATTCAAATGCCCATTAATTCTACCTGGAAGGATTAGTCAAACACTCACAGTATGTGTTATTAGAATCTGTTGAGGAATAAAAAGTTAATGCATATTTTGTGTAAGATGACTAATACAAACACACAGCATATGCTCTTGTAATATACAGATATAAAAGTAAAACTCAATTGAATATAAAACCAACTAATTTTAAGAGAGGTGAAGATCATATGGGAAATCCAGTAAAACTCAGTTTCCTGTCTTATGCATATTATCAACAGCAATCTTAAGCACAACAGAACGAAATGCTGCCTGCTTCATCCTCACAATTGTTCCAAAGCAGCCAAAGTGTCAATCCATTTTCTTAAGGGTCTACCTCTCCTTTTATGTTTTACCAAACATGATGTCCTTCTCCTGAGACTTGTTTGTTCCTGACATCATGTTCAAAGTATTTATGATGAAGTCTTGTCATCCTTGCGTCTAAGAAGAACCCTGACCATACTTGTTACAGGATAGATTTGTTTGCCTTGACAGCATCCCATAACTCATCAGGTCTTCTCACATTAGAGTTCAAGATATCACATTTGTTTTTGAGATGCTCTCAAAATTCAGGTGGGATAGAATCAGGATCCTATTTTGACTCTTTTTAGTTGTTTTTTGGTGCGCATCACTGCCCTCTGGTGGTCCTGGAAGTTACCCAGCGCTGCTCCTGAGAGCCACCACTGGATTTGAACTGCCAAGCCAGCGGGCTGCAGTCCTGCACTCAACCACATCCGCCCTCGGGGATCAGCCCCCTATGTTGACTCTTATGGATTTGTTTGAGTTTTTTCTTAAGCTTCAGTTTGAACGTACATATGAGCAATTGATGGTCTGTGCTATAGTCACCCACTGATTTGGTTTTAGCTTCCAATATTGAGCTTCTCCAATGACTCTTCCCACAGATATAGTGAATTCCATTTCTGTGTCTTTCATCTAGAAGAGTCCATATATATACATATATATATATATATATATAGTAATATTCTGTGTTGTTGAAAAAAGCTATTTGCTATGGACTGATTGTTGGTCTTGTAATTCTGTCATGCGATCTTCAGCTTCCTTTCTATCTACAAGACTATACATCCCAACTACTCTTCTTTCCACTTTGCTTCTAACTTTTACATCCCAACTGTCAGTAATTATCAATGGAACTTGATTTTATGCTCAATAAATTTCAGACTGAAGACTTTGTAGAATTCTTTTGTTTCTTTATCACTAGCTTTTGTGGTTGATGCATAAATCTGAATATTAGTTGTATCATTTGGATTTCCTTTAAGACAGGTAGATATAATCCTAACACAGAAAGCATTGCACTTGAAGGTAGGTCATAAAATGTTATTTTTGACAAAGAACCCAATGCCATTCTTTTTGTTTGTGTCATTCCCAGAGTAGGAAACTATACGACCATCTGATTTAGAATGGCTAAGGTCAGTTCCTTTGAGCACATTAACACCTAGAATATTGGTCTTTATGTGTTCTACTACATTTTTGATGACTTTCAATTTTCCTAGATTGATAATTCCCAGTTCTGATTTTTAGTATATTTTTGTATCTCTTTCTTTTCAACTTGAGTTTGTCCCATAAGTTAATGAAGATCCAGAAGACTATTCCACAGACTTTAATCCATCCATGTAACCATGGTCAACCTATTTTGAGAAAGCAGCTCCTTGTCAGCCAGGTTCTGAGTGTC
Source organism: Nesogale talazaci (assembly GCA_004026705.1). Taxonomy (NCBI): domain Eukaryota; kingdom Metazoa; phylum Chordata; class Mammalia; order Afrosoricida; family Tenrecidae; genus Nesogale; species Nesogale talazaci. Next base: position 97,284 of record PVJH01006287.1, read on the forward strand.
TTCTAGTACCAGGGGTCTGCTCTGCCTAATGATCTCTTCCAATATGCCCTTCCGTTTATTGTCAGTCCTTTGTTTCTTTTTGTGTGGAACTATGCTTGTCGATTAAATTTCAATATACACATTAGGACTTCTTATTTCTTTGACCTCAGAATATAATATAAAGCTAAGATCTCACATTTTATATTTATAATTATCAGGGTCCAAGTCAGCTCCGGTTTTGAGTATTAACATTTATCTTTATAAAGAAAGAATTAAGTTAAATGAGATATAGACTAAGGGTTTTGAAAAGTATCTAGCATACAGCAAGTGTTCCACAATTATTAGCAACAATAATAGAAAATGCATGGTGGAAATACTTGTCAGCATTATATAATTATAATGTTTATTTTCAGTTGCTGCACCCTGAAATTTTGGCCTTTCATCTTCAAAGACAGGTGTTGACAAGATATTTTAAATAATAATAAAAATAGTGACTACTTTTCATGGCTCATAAGGTTTCTGTTTCTTAAGCTTAGCCAAGTTATAGTGTGTAAATAGCCAGAAAAAATCAAAACCGTTAAACTCTTGTCCATCGAGTTGGTTCCCTCTGAAAACCAATAGGCATGGGTATGTCTCTGTACCAATGAATCACTATATAAAAACAGAAAGCTGGCTTGCTTTGGCCTGTGGGACATAATATTCAGGACATCACTGGAATAATTTTAATAATGTATTATTGTTGTTGCCATTGTTGTCATAGTCAATCTATGAACAAATAATGAAACACTACACAGTATTGAACTATCTTCACAATTGTTCCTGTGCCTGAGTCCATTGATGCAACCACCATGTCAAGCCATCTTCTTTAGGACCTTCCTCTTTTTCCCTGCCCCTCCAGTTTTCCAAGTGTGAAGTCCTTCTCCATGGACTGGCCTCTTTTGTCAAGCTGTCCAAAGAATGTAAGGGGAAATACTGCCATCCCTAACTCTGAGGAGCACTTTGGCCTTCCTTTCTTTTAGAACACATCAGTCTGTCCTTTCAATGGTCCATGGTGCTGCCAATATTCTACTCCGGGCCCAAAAGTCAAAGGCATCCATTGTTCTACGGTCTTCTTATTCAATATCCAGCTAGATATGCATATGATGCAATGAAGAATATCATGGTTCAGGTCTTAGGACAGGCAACATTTAGAGTTCTATTTAAGCACTGGTATTTATATAAATTCAAATCTCACAAACTTGAGACAAATATATTCACCTTGTTGGATATATATCCAATTAATTAGAATGGATGGCTTAAGGCAAGGAAAGGGGACTGAGAATAAAGAATGAGAAGGGAGACTAAAATGAAAGAGACCTTGCATGTGCCAAATATAGTGTGTTGTGAACTAAAGAACAAATTTATATCAACAATGCACTAAGATTAAAAAAAGAAAGTATATTTTAAGTGAAATAATTAAAGTAAATTAGAGTTTATCCAATTCAAAGAGATTTAATTCTAAAACACACATGAAATTATGTCTTTAAAAAGAAAACATGTGCCAAAGATTTATGGAGGAAAAAAATGAACTACTTCTTAACCTGGAAAAATCAGGTTTATTTAAAATTCAGAAAGATATTTCATAAGACCAACGCATTCCATTTGAAGGATGACATAAAAATTACTAAGAAAATATTTCCATATATTTTAGTGTTTTTTTTTTAATTTATAAACCCAGTCCTACCCTGGTGTCAGTAAATATTGCAGAAAACAGTTCTTGATAGGAAAATTGTGATACATTCAACCTCTGATCATAGGATAATGTGGTCTTGAATTTAAAAGAGAGATTTTAGGGACTAAGTAGGAGATGAATTGTAAATGAAGAAGAAATTAAAAACCTACATTGCTTTCAGCAGCCCTGGCAGCTTACACATTGGGCTGCCCATCTGCATGGTGTCCAGCTTGAAAGCACCGCCAGCAGCCCCCTGGGAGAGAGACTGGCCTTTCTGCTCCAGTAGCCAGTTACAGTCTGAGAAATGCACAGGGGTAGATCCAGCCTGCCTTATAGAATGATTATGACTGGGCATTGGTTCCAATGGAAAGTTTTTTTGGTTTTATATCACATTCAGGGTTACAAAGTGCTCCACTAATGTAAATGGAAACATGGGGTTTCTTGTGAGCCTCAGCAACATTAAGCCTGAGCACAGAAGTACACAAATGTCTGGTCAGGGTGGTTAGTGCTTTTCAACTTCTGTTCTCTAAGAGTGCCCTTACAGTAAAGCCCCGGGTCCATGCACTGATCGCAAATTAAAGAGCATGCATCCAAAGCAAAATTTTACTCTGATTTCAAAAGTACTTTCCTTGAAATGACAATTTTCTTGAACCCATTTCCCCTGAACTAACCTCCTCCAACTCTCTAATGAAAGAAAGAAGTGAATATTTTCCAGCCTCAGCCTTTGGTATCTCTACGAAAGTGCCAGGCTTTGCTGCAAAGCAATTTAAGTTACCCCCAAATGAAATCTTTGTTTAAAATTTTATATTGTTGATCCAGAAAGTGTCATTTGACAAAGTGTTAAATTGCTTAGGTTGACTAAACCAGACCCCAAAAAGAAATAATTAAGTAAAACAAGAAAACCACTCCCAAGAATTATGAGAATTTGTGATGAGAAATAGGAGAAAGTGATCGAGATAAGGAAAGAATGGAGAGTACAGCACCAAACATCCTGTGAGCATGGTGGGAGGTTGAAGAATGGACTGAAAGGAAGAGAAAAACAGCAAGCACTCTGTTTTGCCAAACTGACTGTCTTTCCTGTTTTTCTACGGCAACGTTTTGTGGAAGATTTAATATAAAGATATCCTTTACGTATAAATCAAAACATTGAATATGTTGCTTATATGACAAAGGTAAAGATGACATGGAGAAAGCAGTGGAGAGGCAGATGTGGTAATTCTAGAATATGCTTCAAGTCTAGGATTATCTGACTATATCTGAAATCTATTAACTATCCTCTGTTTCACATTTGACATCCAATGAAGTGCCAATTATCTTCATTGCTCATTATCTAAATCCTTAAGTGACTACCATTTGAGAATGGTTTGCCCCTCAACATTCTTTTTCTCTCCCTGAAAGTAACTTCTAGCATCACAGACAAAGCTACGTTGCTTGATGTGTGCGCACTCCTCTGCCTCCCTCTCACAGTACTCATCCGGTGTCACATGATCTGGAAGACAGAGGAAACATGTCTAAATTTTTGGATGATTTATGTTTTCTACAGTTTCATCCCCTTTTTAATTGTATAGCAAATCCCCTCTCTGAAATGCCTTTCAGTGAGCAAGAATAGTAACCGCTAAAGATGGAATATTGGTTGTCTCAATTATGTAAAAAGCTTATCTGATTTGAAGGGTCACTGAAGTTTCCAGCCTTCCCCTGAAAATAAAGGCTATAGCTAGGGTAAGTGATTCCGTTGCATTACTGGCTTTCACATGACAATTAAATTGAGTGTAGCAGGGAGGCTATCTTCCTGAAGACGATTTCCTCTAGTGAGAAGTAAAATACATCAGCTCTTTATCATTTAAAGGGGCAATTGACTTAGTGACAAATAGACAGACTTGAAGAGAGCTATTCTGAAGTCAGGATATAAATCTCATTAAAAAGAGAGAGAGAATGAAGTATTTCCTCTGTAGATATTTACCAGAAGGGATCAGATATCATAGATATGCAGATAAGTCAGTCAATCCTGTTCCATTAAAGCCATCTCAGAACAGCACACAGAATCAATATTATAAAAATTAATGTAGAAATCACTCAGTGTTCCTTCTGAATGAAAACAGAGAGATTGCTGCATATTTCTTACAGCATTTATGTATAGTAGTAGAAATGGTTTTGCAGAAGAAGTGGGATGGAATTTATTTCTCATTTCTACAATATAATTTTGAAATATTTCACACCCAGACTCCACCCTTCCAGACTGACATTTTGCATTTGATATTTGTTTAGAAAAATAGCTTTGAGTTAATATTAATGGATTTTAAAGTTTTAGAAAAAATGCATGTAGGGAGTTGGAAAGATTAAAACTACTTCTAATCATTCATATCTTTTAAAATCCAATTTCATCTGATACAATAAATTCACAATTATCCTATTCACGCACTTTGAAACTTTCTGATATTGACATGTAGCTAACTCTTGAAGGCATTATGTTGAAATATTTCAACAGCAAAAGGACAAATACTCTAGGATTTTCCTTGCATGAAATGAAAAGCATAATCAAATTGAGATGACTATTAGTGGTTACTTCGGTTAGGAGAGAGGAAATCATCTCAGAGGAAGTAATAAGATTATGTCTGTTAAAAAACAACATCAAAAACCCTCCCTGCCAGCAAGGGAATTCCACCTCATAAGGCCCCTCCCTCCAGGCAGAGTACGAGTGCCTCTGTGGCTTTCTGAGCCCAAATGCTTATGGGAGTAGAAAGCCGCCTCCTCTTTGCACAGCACTACTGGGGGTGTCCAAATGCTGACCCTGTGTCTTGTAACTCAAAGCTGAAGTAAATAGGCATCCTTTAAAGGTAGAGATTACAAGTTGACTAATGTGATTGGTATCATTAAGTTGTACATTATATAAAGGTGTGAAAAGGCAAATTGGTTATATATAACATGGTAGAGAATCAATTAAAAAATATAAGGCATTTGATGACATTCACTGAGAGGCAACCAAACAGCATTTAGAGTTAATTTTCTAAGTTTGACAATGTAGAGCTATGACTTCATAAAATTCTCAGTCAAGTGATTGGATGCTCTTTGTAAGCTTACTGTTCTATTCCCCCATTTGGTGAATAGTGCTTGAGGTCTTAAAAGCTAGGGAGAAGTCATCTAAGGTATAAACATTGGTCCATATTTGTCTGGAATAGCAGAGGAAGCCAGAGGCAGAGGGTTCAGAGATAAAAGTAGATTTTAGCATAATTGTTTACATAAAATATAACTGTGTGTCATGAGATACAAGAAATGGGTGGTACAAGATGATTTCATACTCTGCATTTTGATCAAGGATTCAATTAATGGCCCCTGATGTAAAAGGGGAGGTAGGCCAGGATTTTTTTTAATGTTATGAAATCCACATGCGTCGGTTAGGTAATCTTTTGATTGAGGAAGGGGTGGAGGCCAGCCTGTCAATCAGCTTGATGACCACATTCGGATGTGTAAATGAGATAAATGACTCACTGGAGGTCAGACTCATTCTCTGCTCTACCTTCCAGCTGGGAAGCCACATGGAGCTTTGCTGATGGAGGCCTGAAGCTGGAGGAGCCACATGGAGACCTACACCAGGCCTGAGAGGCTTCCACTACCACTCGACTCACAAGACTTTCCACCCACCTGCCTGTAATCTTTCTGCATCCAGTGCCATTGCATGCATTGTGTGAATCTAAAGAGAAATTTATAGATTGTTAACAGACATTTGGGCTAATAGACTTAGGAACTTGATCTGGACTGGCCTGGGATGTTTTCTTAATATACAATTACTCTTTTATGTAAAGTTCTCTCATAAAGATGTGAATGTTGGGCTGAGCCCCGGTGGCGTAGTGGTTGTGCGCAGGACTGCGGCCCACTGGGATGGAAGTTAAATTCCAGCAGTGGGGCTGGGCCTCCTACTCCCACCACGGGAGAGCCGCCCAAAAGGGAAAAAAAAAAGATGTGAATGTCTCTGAATTTGTTTCTTTACTGAACTGGATTAACACACTACACTTAATACACTAAAGCAATTGAGACTGACAATTCTATCTCCCTACTGAGAAAATCTTGAAACCTGGAACTGCAACAATCTCCTGAATTCTTCATAAAATTAAATGTTTTCATAAATTAGTGAAGAAAGCTCCAGTTGAGCAATGCACTCCTTTAAAGAATTACTAATATATGGTCAAAATAAGTCATTAAAACATAAATTTAAAACTTCCAAACTCACTAT